>OZ008355.1:5580192-5601388 GCA_963931975.1 Cataclysta lemnata | reverse complement strand
CACCTGTATTGAGGAACGTAATCTGTCTGTAGTGTAGAACACCCTAGGTAAGTGGAAGTTTGTAATCGTTGATTTTATTTAATTAATCTACATAGAATACGTGGT
The DNA here is from genome assembly GCA_963931975.1 of Cataclysta lemnata. Taxonomy (NCBI): domain Eukaryota; kingdom Metazoa; phylum Arthropoda; class Insecta; order Lepidoptera; family Crambidae; genus Cataclysta; species Cataclysta lemnata. Next base: position 5,601,283 of record OZ008355.1, on the reverse strand, counting down.
TACACGGCAGTTTCTTCGCGCCTGTATTGAGGAACGAAATCTGTAGTGTAGAACCATACCATAGGTACCATAATACCATAATAACCATAGGTAAGTGGAAGTTTGTAATTACTATTGATTTTTAATCTGTGGTGCATACAAATTAATATTAGACTCCGTTTCACGAAAGAAGTCCCTTGGCTTAAACCTTAACCCCCTTGTAACGGAGCGGTACCTTATTATAAAACGTGGACTAAGGCCCGAGTTCACCAACACGTAAATCAAGCGATTAAAAGAAAACCAGCGGTTTTTGACAGTTCTTCCTTACAGAAAAATGTCAAAATCCGACGGTTAGTTAATAATCGTCTGTTTAAGTGTCGGTGAACTCCAACCTCAAGTTAGTCATGGTTTAAAATTGATGCTAACTCTGTCTTACATTCAGCAAGGAAAAGTGACAGCATCAGTTTTAAACTATGGCTAACTTTAGCCCATGTTTTATTTAGCCGTGTGGTGACGGCAGAGTAGAATACAATTGTCACCACCCCAAATCTCTCCCATGGGTGTCGTACAAGGCGACTAAGGATAAATCAGTGATGAGGAATGGACAGCAGCATTCCTCTTATACCATCTAGCAATAGTACTGCGACTTTTGTGCCCGATAAATGGCAATAGGCTCGCCACCTATTACATGGGACCGGACATAATTGGCGAAACGTGGGTGCTAGTTCACCTCTGCCTACCCCTTCGGGGATATAGGCGTGATTTATGTATGTATGTATGTTTTATAATAAAGGGATTCCCCTGCCGGCTGAAAGGGGTTTCCCCTTTATTATAAAACATACATACATATTAAGAACGAAAATAATGTTATAGGAGGGACTTCTTTTGTGGAACGAACTTTAGTTTACGTTTGAACAATCTCTATGGCTACCTAATGGTGTATATATAGTCTATGGCAGAACCGCTATCTTCTGTTTAAATTATTATTCCCTACTAATAGGTAATCAAATAGTAACCGCAGTCGAAATTTCCGAAGACAGTGTGAGAAAGCTGAGCCTAATACTGATATAGCTCCTACCCCTACTATATGTTACAACCCCTACCTCTGTCGCGGATTTTAAGTTAACTACTAAAATTCCTTTACCTACGCATCTTTATCATACTCTTATAAGATAACACGCAAACATTTTCTTAATCTTCATATCACATCATACCTAATATCTACCTATGAATTATAGGTACCTACAGTAGATATATTAAATTGAAACCAATATTAAATAATTACTTACGCGATCGATGGCGAGTGATATCTCTAAAATATAAATTCTGAATTACACACACAGGTACACAAGTGTAACTAGCTGTCACTTTAAATAATAGCCTTTTAAGCTACCTGTTCAGGAAGCCAAACATAGCCAAAGCAAAGAAGTCGTCACACAACTAAACAGAATCGATTAAGGTTTACATCAATAATAATTAAGTCACTGATTTCGTCGCACAGAAGCGCGATATGAAGAAAACAACTTCATTGCTTAATGACTGACGCCAACTACATTGAGCCACGTAGGTGAATTATTGTTACGTTCGTAGATATGTAGTAACGAGCACATGTGACCTCGGCAAAGAGAAATACTAACTAACTGCCGTACATCTGCTACAGCCATGTTCCTTGCAAAAAAAAAATTTAAACAAATAATTTATTATTATTTGTTATTATATTATTAAATTATAGAAATTCCATTACTGTATTTGTTTATTTGAATTTATTTACACTAAATAATGCGAAATTGTCCAGCTAATTGTATGTATGTTGCCAGATAACGATGCAAAGTGGGTACTGATAATTTTCTTTTAAAGCACGTGCAAGCAAAGACTTACCTGAATGCATTTCTTCCCGGCATATGATGCACTCATTGTCAGCGTTGGCCAACTCGTCGGCCGTCGCGTCTGGATAAAGAGTGTTCATGTTACGGATTGCGCGGCGCGACAACACCACGTCATTGTATGCCTTCTTGAAGCTCCTGTGAATAAAACAAAAATATTAGCTATCGATGAGGAGCTCGCTAGCGCAGTGGCTTGGCGCGCTTGGCCTGCGATTGCCTAAACTAAGCAATGTCGCTTAGGCCGGACATTGGATGGGTGACCAAAAATGTATTATCTCGAGTTCCTCCGTGCTTCGGAAGCCCACGTTAAGCCGGTGGTCCCGGCTGCATCTGCAGTCGTTATTACCCACCAACCCGCACTGGGCCAGCATGGTGGGTTACGGCCCAATCTCCCTATATTCTTCCATCCATAGGGAAGGCCGTGTGGTGACGGCAGATCAGAATACAATTGTCACCACCCCCATCTTTGCCGTGGGTGTCGTACAAGCCGACTAAGAGTAAAGGTATAGCAATGAGTAATGAGCAGCAGCATCCCTCTTACACCACCTAGCAATATGAGATTCTCGCCACCTATTACATGGGACCTAACATAATTGGCGAAACGTGGGTGCTAGTTCACCTCTGCCTGCCCCTTCGGAGATATAGGCATGATTTATGTATGTATGCATAGGGAAGGCCCGTGCCCCAGCAGTGGGGACATTAAAAGGGCTGGTGATGGTGATGATTAGCTATCGAGTACTATCTGAATGACTTCGCCCTTATTTTACTTCTAATCTTTAAAAGCACCACACAATCAAGCATTGGGACAAACATAAATTAATAGTTTTCCCTTTAACTACTCCACTCAGAGACGTCAAATAACGTTAATGGGTACTTAATGTCAAAAAATGACAATTCAAAACTAGTCGCTATTTTGCCAGGTCTATGGTCTAGATTTAAATGAGATTTTTTGACATTAAGTACCTACTCATTAAAGTTATTTGACGTCTCTGAGTGCGGCAGTTAATGATAGTTAATTAACATGTATTACTAATTTGTAATAATGTAGTGCCATATTGAAATACTAGCCACTCTTGTTCTACAATTTAATTATTACAATATCAACAGTTATTGTAATAGTAGGATGATTTTATGACAGCTGACCGAGATATATGGAAGATAGTGATGTACCGAATATTCACATATTTTTGCATAATATTCGCAATCGCTAAGTTCGAACAAATGTTTTGCGAATATGAACTTCAGAAAAAAACATAAAAATTCGGTAAAAAAACTAATTGGCGCCAAATTAAAATAAATCGTGATATTCTCGATTGCTCAGATATTTACATTCGTTATATCACTAATGGCAGTATAAAACTAACTGCACCAACCCCAGATAGCCTGGTAACAGGGCTGGAGAATGGTGATGATGTCAAATAGTTATTATTAATTGTATTGAAATCCATAAAATTACATAGTAATGTCTCTATATCTAACTCACCTCATCGTTTCATACATGGGCCGGAAGGCAAATAACGGTAGAGTGTAGATACGGACCATGACCGCGACAAAGCCAATATAAAGAAGCACTTTCAAGAAGTTGATTGCAAGTTCGGTGTATAACAAAACTGCTGCTTTGCTCTCCCAAGGAGTTTCCCATCGTGAGTCAATGGCATGCAACACATACTGTTGAATTAAAATAAATCATTTTATAACGCTATAAGACAATTTATGCTGGTATGGCAAAAGCAATGTTCACCATTTAGTAAAACTGCAAATATTCAATGTATATCAAAATATTGTATTGAACAATGCATTAATATTATAAATAATAGTAAATATTATTATTTCAACAGTTAATAAATTTATAACTAAAGCAGTCCCTTACTTACCTTAATTAAAATATTTGCAATCATTATGATCAAAATACTGTACTCAAAGCCAAATACGAGTTGTACAGAAGGTCCTTTGGAAGCAGTGAACTGATATGCATGGAGGATGAAATAGAAGTCAGCTTGAGCCAGCAGCATTAGTAAGGTCAATATTCTCACATGAAATACCAATCCTATAACAGGGCTTCTTTCCATCTAAAGAAACAGAAACACAAAAATTAATAAAAATAACTATTTATCCCCTAATGCACATAGTTTAAGTTACGCTGTTTTAATACATTGAATATTGCTGTATTATTACAAGAGAGCTGCGACACAAAAAATACATAGAAACATTGTGTTCTAAATTTATGACAAAAAGTTTACTGAATGTTGCAGGACTGCAATTTTGAGTTGAATCTCTTCTGTATTCACAAATCAATATGTGATAATATAAGTTTTATGAAGGTGCTTCTCAAAGAACCTCATTAATTACAATACAAAAACACATTGACAAAACACATAATTTTTCTTTGATTTTTACTTTATTACTGTGAGTTTTTGGTTTATTGTTGGCCTGCATAATTTAGTTACATTAAAATAATTAAATGAAAGAATAAAAATTATAGTGTTCATAAAATCATTTGATTTACAAATATTTTGGATAATGAAGAGCAGTATTTTCTGCATAAAATGCTAGTCCTGCTCCAATTTACATTTCCAGACGATAGTATTAGCCTTACAATCTACAACATACAAACTTAATATGAGCAAGTGGTATGGTTTTAATTAGTGTGAAAATTGGAGTGTTTAATATACTTACATAATCAACTCGATCTTCAGCCAGCCAATGAAATGCTTTCAAGAAGAGCAATAATGTGAACAGTGCTATAAACTTTGGATTAAAATCATCTCTGAATACAGTGAACGCTAAACATGTTTCTGTAATGGCATACCATGACCTCTCAATCAAGTGCTGGAATAGAAAAATATTGTTATGAATGTGCAATACAATAACATTAAATTTATAAAAATCAGTAAATGAATAATAGAAATGGAATAATCTACGGGAATCATATTATTCATTTACAGATTGCTATGTGTGTAATTTTACCTCAAATTCAGCAGGCCGTAGCTGTCCAAAGAATATTTTCCGCAACAGCTTGCCTACCAGTAGTACTAATATAAAAGCTTGCAAATACATTACCTAAAACAAATGTGACTTGTGATTTTTTCGGAAACTTATAATAACATTTTCTTCCTTGTACTCAGATGTAAAATAAATTTTAATTACAATATAATTACACAGTTCATTATTTAATTAAAATTGTCAATAACTAGATTCCAAGCAACAATTGCAAGTTAACATCAAAAATGAAGATATCCAAAGGGAATATATTTGTTATAGTCAAGCGTCTAGACACCAATTTAATGCAAACTTACCGCCATGCTAGGATTGGAATTTGTTAAATAAACTATTGATGGATAAAACTGCTTTTTTTGGTAATAGGCATTGCCAATAACCACAGTAGTGAGGGCAAGACTGATTACAGTGGCTAGTATAGCCTTCATTTTGCTAAATGTTCTAACACCAGCACACTTGAATTTAACTTTAATGTTTGCGAAAAAATTCTATGCACTCCAAAATATGAAATTTGTCAACAAATGCATTTTCAAAACATCTTTTCTTCTCGATCGCTAGGTAAAAAAACTAATTTTGACGTGTTCAATCTTCATTTGTGTCATTTTATTTTTTAAAGACTTGTTGGCTTCGTCCTACATCTTTTTGCCATACCATAAATCTCAGCTTTTTATGGGGAGAATGTGTCTCTTAAGCAGAGTCGGACGAATGGATAAATAAAAATAAAACTGTAAACTAGGTTAACTTCTATCGTGTTAGCAAATATGGTAGAATAGCATGACGCTGCAGACATGGCTCAAGAAACAGTCCTATAGTTTATTATACGACTCCGAGAGTCAAACGGCTTCAGTCAAGCTTATTCATTTTCTCTGTGTTTTTGTTTTGTTGCTAGGTCAAACAGCTCTTTTTTATGTCAAATTGACATTAAAAATATTTGTTTTACCTAGCAACAGAACTGAAACACACAGAAAATAAACGAGCTTGACTCAAGCTGATACATCATCTCCGAGGCCCATAATGGCCATAATGAAGAAATTTCCTAAAAAACGTGTTTCCAAGAACGTTAAACCATTTTAAAAATGGATGGTCCATAGAGAACTCCTAAATGTCATCTAGGAATTGCCAAATTACCATTGGTTTGGAATTTGGAAAAAATGGTGTTTGTGTGTTTCAGTGGGATTGTTATTTATTAAATTTTATTGTTTTGTACTAGTGGTCATGAATTTATTAAAAATCAAAGACATTTCTGTGTGGTGATATTGATTGCTACAATTTATATTATATATCAGGTGAAGTATAAAAGTAAACACTCGTTTGCCGCGCAATCTACTTTCGATTGCAAACAATTTTACATTACTAATTCAATTTGGATCATCAGAAATTCACTTACTTACCCCAAAACATCCAATACCTATACTTAAGAAAGCTATAATTGAAATAATAAATTCTTCATGATAAAATATTTGGTCACATTGTTCAAAATGGACAATGTTCTAGAGTATGTTGTAAAAATTTATAGAGCTAAGTATTTAAATGGTAGTTTAAAGTATCACTCATAATACGGATAGGAATATCGAAATGCAAGTGTTATCGTTCGGTGTAATAGCCTCTCGCAGCCCAAAAATATTAAAATATATATTTTTTTTTCAGTGTCATCAATGATCTAAAGTAATTTATTATTTTTCAGGCCTTTTGACAAATTGGAGAGTATTAATTGCTGAGCCTATCGCAGGATGGTATGCTATGAAATCGGATTTTATAATTTTATCTTGCTTAATGTAAATACTACCTTATTACCAATTAATTAATTATTATTCTACCTTATTATTAATTTTGTTATAGCAGGGGGATGACCCACCCTTCTTGTCTGTTGGCACTGATGTCAGTGCCAAATACAAAGGAGCGTTCTGCGAAGCCAAGATAAAAAAAGTGGAACGTAATATCAAATGTAAGGTATGTAGACAACCCATCAAACTTATATATCAATATGCAATTAATTATTGTATTAAAAGTAATGAAATTTTTTTCTAAAATACCTTATTTCTCAATTTTCATTTATAATACACAGGTTACTTTAAAAGCAGGAGGATCAATAACAGTGAATGATGATGTCATTAAGGGTGCACTCAGGGTGGGTAGCACTGTGGAGGTCAAACAAGATCCAAAAAAGGATGCCATGGAAGCAGTTATTACAAAAATACAAGACTGTAGTCAGTACACTGTAGGTAAGTAAAAAGATCATTTCCTTAAGGCTAGTAAAAATATAAGACAAATATAATATAATATAAATAATTTATAAATACCCATAAAAATTGGATTTACTTATTGAATTCTCAAAATGATGACTGAATTTTAATATTCATTTCAGTGTTTGATGATGGTGATATAACAACATTACGACGCTCAGCATTGTGTCTGAAAAGTGGTCGACATTTTAATGAGAGTGAGACACTGGACCAACTACCACTCACACATCCTGAACACTTCTCTACTCCCGTTATTGCTGGTCGGCGTGGTCGGCGAGGCCGCGCCCAGTATGTAGACCCATTCAGTACTATTCCATATTACTTTAGGGTACTAATTGTTGCATATTTAATCACCCTGAAGACTGTTTAATAACTATTTGTTTTTTTTACTAGGATTCGGTATATAATAATAATTGATTTTGACATACATACATAATTCACGCCTATATCCCCGAAGGGGTAGGCAGAGGTGAACTAGCACTCACATTTAACACGCAAATTATATTAGGTCCAATAGGTGGCTAGCCTATTGCCATTTATCGGGCACAAAAGTCGCAGTACTATTGCGAGATGGTATAAGAGGAACGCTGCTGTCTATTCCTCATCACTGATTTATCCTTAGTCGCCTTGTACAACACCCACGGGAGAGATTTGGGGTGGTGACAATTAGATAGATAGATAGTTGTTTATTTGTACTAAAAATTCCAACCAAATCTTAATATCCACTAATTTCTATACAGGGATGAACTGTTATTCATGCATATATCACGCCCCCGAAGGGGTAGGCAGAGGTGAATCAAACCCATGTTTCGCCAATTAGGACCCTATGTAATAGGTGGCAAGCCTATTGCCGTGTATCAGGCATGTAAATCGCAGTATATTGCAAGCTGGTATTAGAGTAACGCTGCTGCCCATTACTCATTGCGGCCTTAAATAACCCTTAGTCGCCTTGTACTACACCCACGGGAGAGGAGGGCGTGGTGACTTGTATTCTGCTCTGCCGTCACCACACGGTGACACGGTGAACTGAGGCGTTACTCTGGAAGTTTATTTCGTTCGATCAAATCTTTGTCGTTCTTATTTTAACACGCAGTGGCGTGAGAAAGACGAATAGATGCGAGTTAATCGTTCGGAGTTTCAGAATAGACCTCCTGGTATTCATGTGTTTGCTTAATCTGTCTTTAAGGTCTGATGAAAGCGAAGGTGAAGGTCCCTCCCGAAGAATCAAAGCTGACAGTGCCGAGCGAGAGCCGCATGTTGGCCGTGTGGTGTTGGTCGAGGCAGCGGGTGGTGCGGAGAGACGTCGCCCACATCAACCTTCGTTTCCCGCGCTTGTGGTTGCTCCCACTGCACAGATTAAAGTGAAGGAAGACTATTTGGTGCGATCCTTCAAAGATGGTAGATAGTAAGTAGCCATACGTAATAATATTACGGTCTACCAAATCATTATACAATGTATCATTGCACTTTAAATTATTATGAGAAAACTGAATTTATTCCAGATATTTTTGATTGTAGTTAATGTTCTTCCTAAAAATAGTAACAGTAAATTTTTTACTGTCCAAAATGTAGCCTAACTTAACAAGGGTATTTTTTTACCCCATTTGTAAATTATCTCATTGTTTCTTATATTTTCACTTCAAAAGAAATAATGTAATATTAATAATAACTAGAATTGATTGTTTAGAAGATTCTTAATTAACTACTTTCACAGTACCAAGACTATATTACATCCCAGAATTTACTGAATGTTGCTGAATTTGTGCTGTCACACAGGCTTAACAATTTAGCTATTGACATCAAACCTTTTACGTCACACCTATCCATAAAGTGGACTTTTCCACCCACTACGCGTATGGAAAAGCCCACTTCCTGGTCAGGGGCTGACAAAACTATGATCTTATCTTTGGCGATCGAATTTGGCCTCGAATCGCATATTATTTGTCAAATAATTGCGACCTGAGGCATTCTTTGTTTTATCGCCCTTGGTATATAATCTACTATTTTCACATCCAGCTACACAGTGCCAAAGAAGGAGGCCCGTGAATTCCGCAAAGGTGGCGCGCCACTCGAATGGGCGGGCGTCGAGGCGGCTCTGCAGTACCTCAACAATGGCGTATTACCACCTCACTGGGACCGTGATGCACTCTTCAATGAACCTCGGAACACATCCGATGATGTAAGATTTCAAGAAAATAATAATAAAACCGGCATAATTTTTTTTTTCCTTTTCTGAGGATTATAATTATTTTTTATCATACAAATTTTACTTTTTACTTTTCTTATTATACAAATTTTACTTTCTACTTTTCTTATTATAATTTTTTTTTTAATTAATAGGTTCAACCATTATTTTTATAGAATCTTTTACCATTTTAAGCGCCAGCATTGTTTTCCATCGAGCGATATTATGATCCAAAGCAAAACAAAATCCTGGGCATTGTTTAATGTGTATTTTTAGATACCTACTTCTCATTATACTTATTTCATTATAATTATAATTATTTGTAACGAATTGTTTTATCTTAACGAATTGTTCTTTTATTGTAGAGTTCAGATGACGAGCCCCGAGAAGAGAAAGACCATTTTGTGGCACAGCTGTACAAGTTCATGGATGATCGAGGCACACCACTTAACCGGAATCCCACAATTGCTAACAGAGATATTGACTTGTACAGATTGTTCCGAGTAAGTGCCAAGTCTTTTATATCATTTAACAAATATATTTAGAACTTATATACAGTGTTATTTAAAAATAAATAAAAAACCTCTCAGGAGTAGATATCATAAGCAACAATGTTTCTTCTACGACTTTTGATAATTCGTAAGATTTTATTTTCATACAAAAATAAATACTAATTTAATTTACCGCTCTAAAGTCAATAACTTTACGTACACCTACTTGCATCGGCATTAGGCAGAGCGCGGGCCCAGCGTAGTGGCGTCTTTTCGTTTATGGATGTAACATAGACGTATAAATGTCACGTACAATTAAAATAAAACAAAATAATTTTGCGCAATGTATTAGTAACTCATAAAACAAACGTTGTTGTTTGTGATGTTAGCTGTCTAATCATGGGAGGTTTTTGATTTTATTAAAATAACCCTGCATACTTAGCTCCTTTAATTCATAAAGATAAACATTCACAGGTTGTGCAAAAACTTGGAGGATACAACAGAGTGACCAACCAGAACCAGTGGAAAACTATTGCTGACAAAATGGGGTTTCATCCTGTGACTACGAGTATTACAAACCTTTGCAAACAAGCATATAAAAAGTAAGTGTCACAACACACAAATAGACTGCTTATTGATAATAATTACACTCAAAAAAAATCATAGCAGCATATTATACTCAAATCTCTCCACAGCTTCAAAACTTTGATTACATGATAGATAATTACAATGAGTGTATATTTATTATAATAAACCGATATCTTGATACGGGAAAAAAATATAAGAATAACTTGACTATTCTTGCTAAATTGCTGACTAATTTATAAAAAATTACACACATTTATAAATCACGCCTATATCCCCGGAGGGGTAGGCAGAGGTCAATTAACACCCACTTTTCTTTAAGTTAGATCCCATGTAATCTTGGTGATAAGCCTATTGCCATATCGGGCGCATAAATCGCAGTATGGTGCTAGGTGGTATGAGAGGAATGCTGCTGCCCTTTACTCATTGCTGTCTTTACCCTTAGTCGCCTTGTACGACACGGGAGAGATGGGATGGTGACATTTGTATTCTGCTCTACCGTCACCACACGGCAAAAATTATGACTACTCTTGTACTTGACTACTTTATTTCATCAAAAATTAAAGATGTGTATTATATTTTTAGGTTCCTGCACAGCTTCGAGGACTTCTACCGCAAGCTGGGCGTGACCCTTGTGGCACATCCCCGGGGGGCGCGCACCCCGCCCGCCGGCCGCTCGCTGATCCGCGACCGTGACCGGCAACCGCCCACTTCTTCATCCGCCTCCTCGACACCGACTGGAACGCCTACACAGGTTGAAAATTAAGAATACTTAAGCCTTGCACGACGTGATGGTGATAGATAATTATTTTTCTTTAACGGTCTTGGACAGATCGGCTTGGATCCGTGAAGTGAACCCTGGGAAATGATGTCCAACAGTGCTCGGGGATATTATTTATCCATTGGATATGTCAGTCCTATCGAGACTTATCTTATCTCTAAGTAGAATTTGACTATTATTAAATATTAATAAACTATACGCTGACCGAAGGGTCGCGGCGGGTAAAAAGCATGATACAAAACATTCTAGCTTCAGCAGACATTGGCTGAGCCAGAATGCTTTGGACAACGCCAACGTCATTTTAATTCATCTTGTACTTTGTAACAAACTCCATTCTCTCTCTTCCGTAAGGATACTATTGTTGGGCTATACGAATTGGTTTAGTTAGACAATAGCACACCTAATATTGAGCTCCTCCAGTAATTAATCACATTATTTCAGCGCGGTAAAGACAAAGACTCGGATAAGAGCGAGACTGACAAAAGCGAAAAGAGTGAAAAAGAGGACAAGATAGAAAAACAAGAGAAGACAAAAGAGAAGCCCCGAACCAGCGACGGTGAAGACAGCGCGGACAATCAACCACTTATTACCACTGCACCCAAGTAAGCATTGCTAAAGAAGAATAATAATAAATTAATACTTCTAGAAGTTGTATTGCAAGATCTGCAATAATATTACTACCGCCTGCTGTGTACCGTGTGATGTCCTGTATTTGTGTGTGTATGTTTTAGTCGTTAATTATATTTGTCAAACGAATGATTGTCTATTGCCAAACTAGAACTAAGTTAGGGGTTGTGCAGGAACACAAATTTTTAATATTGATAGTCAAAACTAATAATTTCAATAGTAATATGTATTTGTGTTAATATTTATTTCTGGATATTTAATTAAAATTTAATTTTCGTGTACTACAAGTACAAATTATATATTGTAAATTTTGCGTACATTTTCCCTACAGAGTAGAAAAGGATAAGGAGAAAACTAAAGAAAAGGAGAAAGAGAAAGAAAAAGAAAGGGAAAGGGAAAAGGAGAAAGAAAAGGAAAGGGAAAAGGAAAAAGAGAAAGAAAGGGAGAGGGAGAGAGAGAAGGAAAGGGAAAGAGAGAAAGAAAAGGAAAAGGAGAAAGAGAAGGAACGGGAGAGGGAAAAAGAGAAGGAGAAAGAAAAGGAAAAAGAGAAAGAAAAAGCGGCGCCACCAAGTGAGGACAAGTCTGCAGTTAAACCACGTTCACAATCCAAGACTCGCTCAATACTCCCTATTAAGACAGAGTCTCATGAAAAAAGGACAATGAAGAGGCGGCCGCTTTCTTCCAAAAGTAAGTGTAATTGTACACATTAATAAAATATATTCTTTCTATAATTATATGGAGATACAATTTGTATGAAATCAAATTAATATATACATACATACATACATAAATCACGCCTATATCCCCGAAGGGGTAGGCAGAGGTGAACTAGCACCCACGTTTCGCCAATTATGTTAGGTCCCATGTAATAGGTGGCGAGCCTATTGCCATTTATCGGGCACAAAAGTCGCAGTACATTGCTATTGCTAGGTGGTATAAGAGGAACGCTGCTGCCCATTCTCCATCGCTGATTTATCCTTAGTCGCCTTGTACGACACCCACGGGAGAGATTTGGGGAGGTGACAATTGGATTCTACTCTGCCGTCACCACACGGCTAAAATTAATATAATTAATATATCATTAAGAAAATTCAAATTTTTTCATTAATATAATGTTCAAATAAAAATCATATCATAATCAAATGTTAATGTTCTCTTATATTTGCATGAGCACATCTGAAATAAAACTTACGGATGAGACTCGTTATTACTTTTGTCATATTACATAAGGCAGTTTGTTAGTATCTTTCTATTGTAGAGACTATTTTTAAAATCGATTTATTGGTTTAGGCGTAAAAGAGAAGCAAACAAAGTCACTTTGGCATTTATATATTTGTTAGGATTATACATGTGCCTAAAAAGTTTATTATCATGTCACCAGGTGAAAGTGCCGGTGTGAGCATGTCACGCCCATCGCGCCGGCCACACGCCTCCACTGACAGCGATAGTTCGGGACGAGCTTCCAGGTCAGTCATACATACTACATACATACATAAACACGCCTATATCCCCGAAGGGGTTGGCAGAGCTGAATAACCGCTCACGTTATGTCCCATGCAATAGGTGGTAAGCCTATTGCCATTTGTGGGGCACGAAAAACACAGTACATTGCTACTGCTCTGCCGTCACCACACAGCTCAATCAAATATCACTTTAACCCTTCAATTAAAAAATAGTGGTAAAATAGTTGCCCCCTTAATTGGACCTTAGTAATTTTTCATCATTACGATTGCGAGCCCTTTAACGTCCTCACTGCTGGGGTACAGAATGAAAAAGTATAGAATGGGTCATAACCCACCACGCTGGCCCAGTGCGTTTTGTTTAAAGACTGCTGGTGATGTTGACAAACGCTAGTCTGAAGACGTCCGGAATCTAACTTCATCATTATACGGCATCATTCGCCAATTAATAAACTTTGCAACTCAGATGCGGCCTAACGAAGAAGATGCAGAGCCGCCGCAGCCAAAGCGCTAACTCCGCAAGCAGTGGCAACACTATCGCTTCGAACAGCAGCAAACGTCCCCGCAAGAGGAAGAATACTGAGTAAATAAAATGCCTATAATGTTGCATACATACATGAATCACGCCCATTTGTCCATTATATTATTTATTTCAACGGGCTTGATGACAAGTGTAAGTAGTTAGTAGGAACTCATAAGTGAACACCTGCGTATGAAAAAACAGAAAAAGTAATATTTAATAATATATATTCATATTAGGTTATTAAAATTGAAACAAATGGTAGACCCCTGCCACCGAAACTAGTTGTTCTGCATTATCAGGGTCAGTGACAGACTGAACTAAAACATTTCATAATTTTCATTAACAGGCCAACGACAAGTGAAACCACTCGCTCTGGAGGGGCCAATGTGAAAGCGAAAGTGGGAGATAAACTCAAAGTTTACTATGGCCCAACGCAGTCTGAATCAAAGGTAATTTCTAAAGTAAGCCAAGTCAGATATCACTAATATTTTTCTGTCATTTTATTAAGTCCACATAATATATTCTTATCTTCAGCATCTCACTTTTGCTATGTTAACTAGGTAACAATCTTGTATAAGTGGAATATAATAAATTTTCCCAAGAATTATTTGCCAGAAACTGGAAATAAAAGTGGTTTTAGCTAATTTAATGTTATAGGTGACGTATGAAGCAAAGGTGATTGAGATCTCGCCGGAGGGGTTACTTCGCGTACACTACACGGGGTGGAATAATCGCTATGACGAGTGGATAAAACCTCAACGGATCGCTCTAAACGTGACACAGCACGAAGCACGTAACAAGAAGGTAATGTTAAAATCAAATTACATAAGTATCATTACAGTGTTCAAAAAGTAATAAATCAATGTACTTTCTTTCCAGAACACAAGTATCAGTCGACGAGTTCGAGCTAAACGAACAGAAGGTAGGTTAAGTTTCTGTGATCTTATTATAATATTACTTTATACTAAATTTTCAAATTCATTTCACCTTCCACAGAATCTTCAGCTCGGTCTGATTCAGATAGCGATTCTGACAGCGAAATAGATGTCAAGAGACCACCTAAGAAATCGGACGATAAAAGTAATAGCAAAAGTAAGTAAATAAATATCTGTGGTAAACTTTAAATGAAGAATATTTATTCGAATAGCTTAAAGCAAACCCAAGCTTAACCGAACGCACGGTATTTGTAAAGATATCTGCTTTGGAATGTTTGAAATTTATTTCTACATTGCGAGGGTATACGTTGGCTTACAACGTGAAGTGTAAAGGTTAGAAGAATTTCGGCAGGTTAATTAGTGTCTTGGTTGGCCGAGCGGTCAGGCACCTGCCCGGATAGCAGCGGACGCGGGTTCGATTCCCGCATCAAGACCATCACTTTTCGAAATTATTCTTCTAACCACCAAAATCTTTGAAGAATATTTATAAATATCTCATTAAAATTCGTTTTTTTTCTCCGATTAGCGCCACCGAGGTCCAAAGACGCAAAATCTAGTGATAGCAGCAGTTCAAGCAAGCCACGTAAACGGCCAACAAGGAACGTCTCCACGCCGACCAATGTGTCGCCACCGAAAAAAACGCGACCTTCCACTAGTGGCGGCCACCAAGGTCGCGATTATGATCTCAACGAAATTAGGTCAGAACTCAAGGGGCTTCACACAGTCAAGCAAGAACCGGAGGAAATGAAACAAGAACCAACAGATAAAGACTCCACACCCGTGGCCCAAGTAACCGCTCCCCCGGCGGAATCTGCTCAGCCCGATAAGCAACCTGAAGACGTTTATGAATTCAAGGAACCGGAACCTTTTGAATTAGAATTGCACGACGAAAAGAAGAAGAGAACACATCGCATTTTCGATGACATCTCTCCAAGCAAATACACTTCTACGCTGTCGAAATCCCTCAGCGAAGAAATATCCGAAGACCCATTGAGACCGCGGCCTTCGACACTTAGGTCACCATCCTTGTCCCCATTTAGAGAATTTGGAAGCGCACGAGACATTCCAGGCCAACAAAGCCCCGAGGAAGATTCCAAAGATCTCTTTTCCTTAGATGATGATTCATTCCCGGGAGAAGGAAGTTCTGGACCTATTTTTGAAGGCTTTACTCCGGCAAAGAACCAAGAAACTTACTCCAAGAAGAGTAAAGTTACAAAACTAAGAGAATTAATTGACGACTCTCCAGACAGCCCTGCTGATGATGAACAATCATCTGAGGATGAATCCGAAGATATAGTAATGAAAGAAGACGAAGAAGAAGACAGAGTACCAAGTTCTCCAGCAGCAGAAACGGAACCCATTAAAGCTCCAGAACCAGAGGTATTAACTGAGCCCAAAGAGAAAACGACAACAGAATCTATCAAATTAGATAAAGAAGCGGTTGTTAAAACAGAAATGGAATCTTCTTTATTAAAGATACAAGATGATATCAGAGAAATACCGATTCCACCAACTCCGCCGCCCATAAAGGAAGAAGATCAAATAAATGAATCTGCCACATCCAATGTTGAATCCACTGAAAAAGATTGTAGGCTAGAAATATTAGAGTCTAATAGAGATGAATCGTCTAAACTCCTATCTATACCCTTACCTCCTCCAGTACAGTCCAAGGAACCTGTGCCTAAAGTCAAACTTGAAATAATGGAACCTAAAAAATTGGATCCTGAAATAGGGACATCAAAAATGGAACCACCTTCTAGTCCTCTTATAGACACTGAAGAAGATAAATCCGAGCCAGATAGTCCGGCTCGCCTCGATGTTTTACCTGAGCCACCTGCGGCGTTCCTTCTACAATCGGAAGGGCCTAAGATAGCGGAGAAGCTGCTCAAAGCCATCAACAGTGCTAAAAGGCTATCAATGTCGCCGCCTCCACTTGAAGATCGTCCCTTGACACCGAAGAAAGATGCACTTAGGATTACTCAGCCTCAAGGAAAGATTTCGCCAGTTGCGCAAGAGTCAAAGACGACTGGTGGCAAAACGGAATCTCCTAAACTTTTGGCAAAATCTGAGCCCAAGAAATTCGGTGAACTCGGCGACTCGATATTTGGTGAGCCATCATCTCTGACGGATGCAAAGCGAGATTTGGCTGATGTAAAGAAGGTGAAACCAAAGGACCCAACGCCGCCAAGGCTACAGAGCCCATTGAGCATACTGGAGAGAAGAAAGAGTGTGTGTGATTTGCCCCTGAGCAACCCTGGGAAAAATAATAAGGTGTTGAGTGACACTATCCAAAAACTTTCGAGTCAAATCAATCAGTCGGCAGCGACGGTCGCGGCATCCATACCGCTACCGCCGTTCCCGCATGATGATAGGAGCGAGTCGAGTGATTCTGATGACTCTGATCGAAGGTAATGTTTGATTATTATTTAGAAGTATGTAGTTTAGCAGATAGGAAATATAGTCTTTTTTTTGCTAATAGTTAAATGCCTGTAAGGATAGGAAAATTGGGTCTAGGCAATAGAATTCTAGCTTGTTAGAGTCTGTTCCAAGAAGTTGGTTATTATTATTCTGGATTAACCGTACGCGTAGTGGGTGGAAAAGTCCACTTTGCAAGAATACACTTACAGAAAAACTTACTCGACATTATGCCAGCATATTCTACCGAGTGTTTTCGGTGCGCAAACATTATTTCCAGCTATTTTCATTAATTTTTCTTTGAGATGTATCATGTTTTTTTATTAATTTTTCGCTAAACAGGCTGATAATCGACAAGCTGTCGATGGAAGAGTGGGGAGGTGGCAGTACGGAGCCTTCCCGTACCGCGGCGGTAGGTTCGGCACCGCCTGTCTCAAGTGTACCGGTACTCGCGCGATCACTTCACGCGGGCAAGTCACCTGGAGAGTGGAGTGCCGGAGAATCGCTTCTGATGCTGGAAGACGCATGCAAGAACGAGAGGAAACACAGTCAGTATTTAACATATATTATAGAGCTTATGAGTATACGCGGACGTGCTAATCTCAGAACCTACTGACTCAAATTCTTTACTGTTGATACAACTCGACCGAGCTGAGTTTGCAGCTCGCGTCTAATACGTCACACTAAGGTACGGTCTGCAAAAAAAGGATTCGTTAAGACTTTAATCCGCATCGCGGTAAGGGAAGCGGGCTGGGCTAATTGACAACATTTCAAAAAGGACAACCCCCAAAAATAAAAATACCGTTTCTTTATTTACCAATCCTGACTTCGAAAATATTTTTATTAAATTTTTTTATTACTTTATTATAGAGAAAAAAAAAATGTAAAAAACATGCAATGATGTCACGGTCGTGGATGTATGAATTAAAACGTTTGCCTTCCTAGATGGAAGAATAAAAAGTTATCATAGACATGGAATAAAATATATGGGTGTCTTCATTTTCGTTTTATTTCATATAACATCATAATAAAGGTATGTTGAAAAAATGAAATGTTGTCATTTTCCACCGAGGTGAAAACTTAGCTTGGTCACGTCTTTCTCCTACAGCGGTAGGCAGACTTCTTTCCACTTACCACGATCCTTACATCTTCGTTGGCTTCATCCAATCTCGTTAAATATACAAGAAGATATCATATAACATCAATAATTAAATAATATTAATAAATACCAAGGCCTTCCACTTCCAATTTCTCCATTCACTTTCGCCATGTAAATCCTTTTTGTCATTCTCCTTCTACCTACCCTTCGGGGATAAATAGGCGTTATTTATGTATGTATATATGATATGTATATTTGTTTTCCATAAAAGCCTTCTATGCTGGCCTGGGAGCGAACAAATATCGTAGAATAGGCCAGCCCCGTCTCATCCCATGGGTGTCGTAAAAGTCGACTGAGGGAGATTGCCCGGTGAAGACCAATAAGCACCTTGGGGCATCCGAATGGTGGAGAGCAAACCACCAACAACAGCATACCCAAAGAGAGTTGGTGTCAGGCACGCGGCCGGCTGTAAAACCTAAGCCAAAACCTTGAGCAGTATGGATTGGAATGTTGTCATTCCAATCACTCTTTCTGTTCATCAGTCTCTCGGCATGGTCCCTTCCGTCTCTTTTCTATACATTCATTCATCACTAGCACCTTTACGGTGTGATGGATGACATGAATCAAAAGGGAGTGGATGGCTTGATGACGTGAAGCGATATGAATGGAAGAGGAAACATACTGCGCCGACCCCAGATAGACTGGGAACAGGGCAGGGAGAAGATATTTGTTTTCCATACACACAGGTGCTAGTGTAGTGGTAGCGGGCAGTGGACGTGTAGGGTCCGCAGCGGCGGGCGCCAGTGCTGCCACCGCCTCGGTGGCGCCCCCGGTGGGCGGCGCGGGGGCCGAGGAGGACAGCAACATCTCGCTGCTGCTCTGCGAGGAGACCATCCCGGGGTCGCCCGCGCCGGACAGCGAGCCCGCGCCACCGAGGCAGCGGCTGCACATGCCGTTCGCGTGCGCGCCACCGCATCACTCCCACACCAAAGGTTGGACTAACTAATATAATGATGACACAATGACCAACCAACGAGGAGCTCGCTAGCGCAGTGGAATAGTGCGCTTGGCCTGCGATTGCTTAAACTATGTAATGTTCGCTAAGGTCGGTGTTTGGATGGGTGACCAAAAATTTATTATCTCGAGTTCCTCCGTGCTTCGGAAGGCACGTTAAGCCGGTGGTCCCGATAGGCTCGCCGCCTATTACATGGGACTTGTCATAGTTGACGAAACGTGGGTGCTAGTTCACCTCTGGCTACCCCTTCGGGGATATAGGCGTGATTTATGTATGTATGTATGATGACACTAACAAAGAATCACTGAAGTAATGCTTTATAATAATAATTTAGAACAGAGAGATTCGTTAACCCAAATCTCTCCCGTGGGTGTCGTACAAGGCGACAAAGGATAAATCAGTGATGAGGAATGGGCAGCAGCGTTCCTCTTATACCACCTAGCAATAGTACTGCGACTTTTGTGCCCGATAAATGGCAATAGGCTCGCCACCTATTACATGGGACCTAACATAATTTGCGAAACGTGGGTGCTAGTTCGCCTCTGCCTACCCCTTCGGGGATATAGGCGTGATTTATGTATGTATGTATGTAGATTCGTTAAAAATCACTTGTGATTGTATACGACTTCGTTAAAAATAATAATTAAAATATGATAATAGCGAGCTAGCGCAATGGCATGGCGCGCTTGACCAGCGATTGCGTAAACTAAGCAATGATCGCCAAGGCCAGTCATGGGATGGGTGACCAAAATCATTAACATTTTTTATATAATTTTATGTCGCACTTGTCCATAAAGTGGACTTTTCCGCCCGAAGTAGGAATTTCCGTACCCACTACGCGAGTACGGAAATTCCTACTCCTGGTCAGGGGGTGATAAAGAGAAAGCCTCAGTAGGCCTATTCCCAAACTTTTTTTGACAGTTGAAAATGATGATCACCGAACTATTTACTTATCCATTACTATTTTCACAGTACAAGTGTCACAATAGCGTTATAGTAAAGTAGTAAGGGATCAGTAAATAGTTCAGTGATTACGTATATGTATCGCCCTAGTACATGTGCGATCTGAGACATTCTTGGTTTTATCGCCCTTTTTGGTATAGAATATACTATTTGTCACTTCTCATGCTCTGAAAGTGCTTATTTGTGCAGGATATAGGCTGCACAAAATCGAATTTTGTGCTCTAGAGCATTATCGTATCTACTCATAAATGTGTCTATATTAAGGCAAAGAAAATGAGCCATGCAGCCAAACTCAATAAGAAATTCAGACATAGAATTTGTAATTTTTTAATATTTACTTAAATTTATTTGCCTAATGTGTTTTTTAAGACATAAAAGATATTCAAATTTTAAATCAAGTAGGTACACGGTAAGTATTAAATTAATTTAAGAAAATTATTATTTCAAAATTAATTTATAATTTATACTTGGCTGTATAGGTCTGCAGCCCAAACCTAATATCAATGGAAATAAACAATTTCCTTAAGTATTCAAAACTCCTTTCCTTAATTTGTTGGCTTTTTTGTCATTACGACATTTATTTCAATTGGTTTGCAAAAACTGTATTTATTGTTAGTAAATTATTATAAAATAAATAATCATTATTTTAAAAAATTTAATAAAAACTTAAGACATGGCTGTATGGGCATTAGTTCCCTTTGCCTTCCCTGAAAAATGGGAGAATTTATAAAAAAAATCGAAATAGTACGAATTTTAGTTAGAATTTTAAGAAATGTTAAGATAAATTACTGTTCTATTTCCTCGCAATCGAAGTGAAAAGCATAGTTTCTAACTTGTCCACAAAACCATTTTTATCCTCGACATTGCTATCAGCCCTCGCCTTCGGCTCGGGCTGCTAAAAGTCTCGGAC
>OZ008355.1:3420749-3546601 GCA_963931975.1 Cataclysta lemnata | reverse complement strand
TGACTCATTTGTGTTCGTATCCATAGAAAACTATTAGGTGTACGTTTCATTCAGGATACCCACAAATGACATCAGACTAAAAATATTTTAAAAACTAAAAATAAAAAATAAAAAAAATATTATTCCATACATAATTTTAAAACAATATACTTCTTTTATCTAAGTACAGTCAACTGCACTTCAGACTACCCAAAATTGTCTAATTTCTTCAATCGATTGTCAACCTTAACTAGGTAATAATAGAGCACAAAATCGATTGAGGAAATTTTGCCATTTTGTGTAGTCTGACGTGCTGTTGGCTGTACATTTTAGATTTTAATCTGATCACGGTTCAGTCCCCTAGTTTCGTTCCGACAACTCTCGGAGACTGATATTACTCGTTTCCTTTGCAGCAAACGTTCACATCGAACTGGCCGCGCGCGCTATGGTTAGCGGTGGACGCGCGCGGGCTCACACTGTTGCGACGCGGGTCGCGCGCGGCGCTCGTGTCGCACGACCACGACCAGCTGCTGGCCGTGTCGCCCGCGCCGCGCGCGCTTCTGCTCGTCACGCGCGCCGACCGCAAGCACGCCAAGCTCGTGCTCTCCACCGACCAGGTATGTTCCCATCAGATGACGGCCTGTCCTCTTGCGCTCGTGTCGCACGAACGCCAGCTGCTGGCCGTGTCACCCGCGCCGATCGCAGGCACACGCTCTCCACCGACCAGGTAACCGTTGGAGCCCTAACTGTGGGTAAGGCTGCTTTTCCACCAGAGATGTTTGAGCAGCCGTGTGGTGACGACAGAGTAGAATACAATTGTCACCACCCCAAATCTCTCCCGTGGGTGTCGTACAAGGCGACTAAGGATAAATCAGTGATGAGGAATGGGCAGCAGCGTTCCTCTTATACCATCTAGCTATGTACCTACTGCGACTTTTGTGCCCGATAAATGGCAAAAGGCTCGCCACCTATTACATGGGACCTAACATAGTTGGCGAAACGTGGGTGCTAGTTCATCTCTGCCTACCCCTTCGTGGATATAGGCGTGATTTATGTATGTATGTATGTTTGAGGATGCGTTGCGAGCACTGACCTCTATTAAACAAACACTTGACTGTAGGTTGTCATCCACAAAATGAAGCCAATTTTACTATCGCCATCTTGGCGCTGATGGCACTGGTGTACGAAAGTGAACATCCACGAAACTATTAGAGAGATGCACTTGTAATGTCAAATATAAGCAACAAACGTCAAATTTAGTACCCTTGCCGCTCGATGGGCGCTTCAAATTGCCACAAGTAACATTTGTCATCTCAGTAGAAGTATTCAGTCCAGCGTATTTATATAATAGAGGTCAGTGGTTGCAAGCCATGTGTTTCAGGACAACCAATAGGTTATTGGTTCTCCTCAAACACATCCCTCGCAACGCAACCTCGCACATATCTGGTGGTATCATAAAAGCAATCCAGTCGTCGACCCTATCCAAAGGTACCGACCGTCCGCTCCAAATGTTTATTACATTGCGTAGTTTGAGGAGCGGGTGTTGATAAATGTATAGGGGCGAGTGGACAGTATGACAGTTATCATCGAATCATTGGGCAGCCTCAGCCCCCACTGCAGGTCCTCAGTAGTGGGGACATTAAAGGGCTGGTGATGACTGAACCCAGTCAATTTTACCATTGTGGTAACATACATAAATTACGCCTATTTATCCCCTAGCTAGGGGTAGGTGGAGGTGAATTAACACTCGTTCGCCAACTTTGTTAGGTCCCATGTGGCGAGACTAGCCATCTTCTTCTCCATGCCCTGTTCCTAGTCTATCGGGGGTCGGCACAGTATGTTTCCTGTTGCATTCATATCGGTCAGACGTCATCAAACCATCCACTCCTTTTTGATTCATATCATCCATCACAGGAAAGCTATATAGAAAAGAGACGGAACTGACTATGTCCAGAGACCGATTTGGGTATGCTGTTGTTGGTGGTTAGCCCTCCACATGAAAAGCCTGTGCCCAGCATTGGGTACCGGTTTTAACTGAATCTATTCCTGAATGAATAAGGATAAATCAGTGATGAGGAATGGGCAGCTAAGCTACCACCTAGCAAAGTACTGCGACTTTTGTGCCCGATAAATGGCAATAGGCTCGCCACCTATTACATGGGACCTAGCCTAAATGGCGAAGCGTGAGTGCTAGTTCACCTCTGCCTACCCCTTCGAGGATATTGGCGTGAATTATGTATTCCTGAACGCTACTGCAACACAGTCGATATAAGCAATTTAGGCTAGAGATCGTAAAAGCCGTTTTGTTTGGCAGGCGTACCAGATCGCGACGCTGATAAAGGACTATATCGAGGCGGTCCGCGGGCCGGTGTCGCCCGCCGCCCCGCCCCCCGCCACGTGACACCCGCACGCCTAGTGCCAGTGCTTCCACGTCAGGCAGTAGGCTGTGGCCAGTCGCCAGCCAGCGGCGCCAGTCGGCGGTACAACCAGCCATCCTAGCCAAATGGCCAATCTATAGAACGCATAGAGTACAAAATGTATGAAACTGACGTGTTACAGAGAAAATAATACGTCAGTTTCATACTTTTTTTTTATTATGCGGTCGAATGGATAAGCCAGTGGCTAGGCTCTCTGATCTCTGATGCTCGATCGATGAACATGCTTAAGTAACTAATGCCAAGATACCATCAGTACCTATAGCCAGAACGATACTTCTAAAAAATTTTGACACGACGGTCGCCATGTTGTTTCATACATTTTTATTCTATTGGTTCGAATTGATTGGCTACTTGTCTAGTCACAATTAAGAGACAAGAAGTGTACACTAACGGCGGGTCCCAATATTCTATCTACAGTTTAAAAGTAAGCTTAATAAAGTTTAGTTGCCTGGCATTTTTAGTTATATTTTATAACGATAAATAACAGAAATTGCTAAGCAACTAAGCTGTAGTACGTCTATCTTCAACTTTCAACTAGAATATTGAGACCCGCCGTAAGGGTATATAAGGCACCTAGTATATAGAAGGGAGAAAGTCTATTAGGTACGTGTGTATTATTTAACCATGGCAAATATAATAAAACGCCTGAACTAACTTATTTGGAAATAGCTTTACAACAAACCGAATAACGTGCTTTAATCCTAAAGTAATGGAAGTCTCTTAAATTTAAAGTTCCTTAACTTCTGACTTTGTTGTGTCAGAGAAATTGGTTTTTATTTGAAATTGTAATTCTTGTAGCGAAAGAATGTTGTACTGAAACATGTTTGTGATTGACATACAGAGTTTTACCGCCGGCAGTGTCCAAACAGGTTGTAGACAGGCCGTGAAATGATCGGGTTGGAGATATGTACGTTTGGACGCGAGCAAAAACTGACACACGATAAAACATTCCAATCGGTCGTCCTTATTGAAAAAATCATTAGAATTTTTAAGAGATACGTTTTTAAGATTACAATTTGTCAAGTTTAAAACTTATTTCAAAGACGCATAATAAATTCTTAGTTTTTAAAAGGCAGTTAGATCAGAGAAGGGCTAATTTCCTTTTTTGGTTTTGAACTTTATATAAAGTACTTGTCCTAAAATCAAATGAAGAAATCTACCTGTTTAATCTACCGTGGCCTGTTTTATGAGACCGGTTGGGAATGTTGAAATTGTGGTCAATATAAGTAGACTTAGATTATATACATAGGTACTTAGAATAGACGCTAGCTAGAGCATGCGTCCAATCGCCGGGAATGTCGATGCGGTTGAAGTAAATGTTAAGGTATAATTAACCTAAATGCAATCGAATTTAGGTATAAAACATCCTCAATATTTTTTGTAATGTGTATATATGATTTTGTCTTCAGTTTACTTCAAATTCGGTCACATATCAATACCCATTTACTTCAGAACAAACGATAGGCAGTGCAAGTGGTTGGTTCCGAGTGTAAGGATGGACGATTTCAGTTGCCAGAAGACGGGGAAGCAAAATAAACCTTATTACATAAGACACAGTGATTAGTTCACAAACAATAATTATAATCCGCTATCACTCTTAAATGTTACGTCAGTATTATCGCTGTTACAATAAAAGTATGTTACATGTTGTGGGTTAGACTTATTCAATGTTACTTGTTAAGCTATGCAGTTAAATAGATACTAATCTGTAACAGTAATATTCCCCTTAGTCTATGGTTAACATTTAAGATCCAATTTGTGTCGACATTACTTAAATCGTAATAGTATAAGTAATTAGAAGAATATTATTAATGTGAATGTGATATTTAATAAATGTCGATACAATATTACAGTGTAACGTCGGTAAGATGAACCTGATGACGTCACGCCTTTCGGTCAATCGTGTCATATAGAATTCCTGCGCCATGATTGGTCGAGAGACCACAATTTTCTTATCGCGGTTACACTTTAATGAGAATCCAATCCCGTCTATTTTATTCCCCCAAATGCCACATATCCCTAATGTGAGTATAAATAGAACATAAGTTTTTCCATTCTACGACTTCCTATTTTTGACTTGCAGTATCTTTTGCTCAATAATCTTACCTTCCACCTGTTGTGTAATTCCTATAATCTTATTTTGTGCCTTGTAAGTTGTTATGATAATGACGTTGGTACATAAATAAAATGTCTTTGTCTATAATGCAATATAAAAATATATACTAATTATACGCTTTCTAACCAATCAGCATCATTATTGAGAGAAAAGCTGCATTAGAGAGCAATTCGTTCTAATTTATTGTGACTGCAAAATAATTGACTGTTTAAAACATTTCTATATAACTTTTATCAAGCAATTATATTACAATTATACAATTATATTGCACAATGTTATGTCTCCATATTTTATGATAAAAGTATATTTATGACAGAATGATATTTTAGACTTAAGATATGGAATGGCATATGAAATTTAAGGTGTGTGAGCTACTGTTTATTTATTCAAATATGTATCTTGAATAAACATGCTAAGATGTCATAGTTAAATATCATAATGGTAATAATTAGACTTATTTGGTGCTTAGACAATCACTTTTGCTTATCTTGGGTCTGATCTCATATTGAGTATTATTTATTTAGATGCCATAATTTTGTGTTTAACAAGCAATATTGGTTAGATTTTTATTTATTGCACATTATGTGTTTTATAGATACTTTTGTATATAATTGGTAACCAAAGACTTTTTGATTGTCCCTTTGATTGTTTCTTTATTAAATATAATGGAAATGGTTATGTAAATAAATAGTAAACAAATATATATTAAAATATTCATACTCATCTATTGTGAAATACTCTAACTATTAGAAGCTAAATTTATGGACTATATGTAACATTTGGCATTCATTGTATTGACTTCACCTTACATAATGTTATTATGAGTACACCTTTCTAATCTTTATAACTGCGTTTCAGTGCTTGAATTTAAAATCTGTTTTGATTATAAAAAGCCTGGATACTGTTTTCAACACAAGATTTGGGTTTTTTATAAACTAAAGACTTGGAATATATATTGAATTATATAATTTTATTATTGACTTTCCGTATTAACTTCGTTCTCTGTGTACACAATTAAAATAATGACTTAGAAAATGTAATTAATTATAAAACAATAAGGGTACTAATGGCGAATATGAATCAAATATTTTGCTAAACCTCCAGTAAACTGCCCAAATAGACTGAAAGTGTCCAAATATTTTATTATTTTTGAGGGATTTTTTTTTGTTATTACAATTGTGTATGGTATTATATACCCCATTATTTGAATGCCAAATAAATGATAATGAAGATTGATTTGTAATTTTATTTATTATTTAACTTAGAATTATGTTTCAGCATAAAATAATTATAATATTACTGTGTCACAAGTCCCAGGTAATCATCCATCAGAGTTCCAATAGCAAACTGAAAATATATTAAAACCATTAAAATTACTCTTACAATTTAAATTTTGGAAAAAATTCAACAGTAGCATTCAACTTACAATCCCACTGGCATCAACCCTGGTACCAACAATCTTTAACCGTATCACATCCTCTTCTTGAATTACATTATCTTCTTGCTTGCTTTTATAACATGGAGGGTTAACATTTGGACAAAACTCCATATCCGCTGGTATTGACTGCAAAATTAAATGCACAAACTGCATTACTTATCCCTCCCCGCATACAGAAAATAACGAAATGCAATGAAATACACAATAATAATAGCACTATGCCATTGTGCTCCCACTGGACTACATACTTACATGATGAGAAATAAAACAACTCAATGGGCCAATTTGGGCGAACATGCCAACCTGAAATAAGTAGCATAATTAAAATATGGATTTTTTTTGCTGTTATAAAGGTATGACCAATTGACATCATAAAAAAATTACACTGGGATTGGTTAAAAATAATCATGGAATGTGTATAAGTTTTCAGTATTTATTGTATTTTTATTTGGGAAGGTGTTGATGATGAGTGTTAATAGACAAATGGAAGGTGATAAAGAAAGACCTGTACCCAAGACGATTTGCAGATATAAGAATTAAATTTATGTTCTAAGAAATAGCTTTTGAAAGGATTCCTGCAAAAGAAAAACTGGGTGCCTAAACTGCTGTAATTAAAAATTCCACCTAATTATTACAAAAAAAAATATTTTATGTAATTACCTTGTTAACTTGTGTGACAATAGCGTCAAGCACTTCACCCTTAAATGGCCTGAAGACAATGGCCTTATATTTTACAGGGTAGACAACAAACCCTTGTCCAGGTTGAATCAGTCCAGCACCAATGCTGTCAATAGTTGTTACTGCTATAACAAATCCATATCTAAAAGAAATAAAAAGAGACATGTAACTCTTGCTACATTTGTACAAATTGGCAAACAGTATCCTTCTATTTGATACTAAAATTCCATAAAGAAAGTAAAGAAATGTTTATTCTGACAACACACAATAAAACAAACATGCAGGTAAGATGTCAAATGGTACCAGCTCATAGTCATAAAATATACCATCCAACTTAAATTCAATTTACCCATTTAATTTCAAGAACGAACCTAATTGTTATGCATTACCAGTCATTCATAAAACCAATTCATTACGAGTATATCGAAATACATCATACTCACTTTCCAGTACATGTTCCTTCTACTTCTGTGTAAAGTTTTTGTTTGACTGTGTCCAAGAGTTGAGGGCCGAAGTATCGAGGATGAAGTAAAATCTCATGTTCAAGCGACAACTGAAAATATCAAATAACAATGAAGAAGATTCGAATATTACTATAGATTATTCTGTCAATGCACCGGAATACAATTGTACTGTACTTACGTGGTAAAACATTTTTTAGAATAAATAAAATTATAAATTCATTTCTTTCATAGAGAATTATTATTGTTACTAAGCGATGATAATAACAATAACATATAAGTCAATTTAAACCGAATTTATTCATGAAATAATAACCTCAACAACATAAATAATAACAAGCCGTAGGTACTCGATGCCGCCAACTAAACTACAGTGCTACCAATTTTTGTTGTCAGGCAGCAAAATTTGGAACTACAATTTGCCCATACATTTTGACATTACATGACAGTCTTTGTTCACCACTAGCGACACCACCAAGGAACTCGTTATATTGGTAGCATATTAAAGTAGGTAGCATCTCCGCAATTGCCACTGTCAAATGATTTTTTTTATTTTGTTTTGTTGTATTAAAATTCTCCCTATATTTTAGGGAAGGCAAAGGGTCTAGCCCATACAGCCAAGTCTTTAGTGAATATTTTATCTGTAGTCTTATGATATATGAGTGGGTGAAAAGTATGAATGAAATGAATATTACGTTAAAATATGGGTGTCACACATTTTAACGCATCTAGGGAGTGCTTGGCGCGAATTGAATGGTAACAGAGTTCATGATGGTGACTGATGAAGTGAGCAAAACCACTTTTTACGTGGTTTTCACCACAACATCAAACACCATCACAAGACTTATTTTCAATGATTCTGCATAATTGCACATCAACACGGATGCTTGTGCATCAAAATAACACCACTTTCACTGCACAAAATCCACTCTGTAACAATTTTCGAATTAGTGAAAACAAATCTGACTGACACCACGAAACGCGCCAAACACACCTCGATTTTTTTTATTCTCCCTATATTTTAGGGAAGGCAAAGAGTCTAGCCCATACAGCCAAGTCTTAAGTGTATATTTTATCTGTAGTCTTATGAAATAATGAGTGGGTGAAAAGTATGAATGAAATGAATTTTACGTTAAAATATGGGTGCCACATATTTTACCGCATCTAGGGAGTGCTTGGCGCGAATTGAATGGTAACAGAGTTAATGATGGTGCTTGATGAAATGGATAAAACCACTTTTTATAGTGATCTT
Organism: Cataclysta lemnata; assembly: GCA_963931975.1. Taxonomy (NCBI): domain Eukaryota; kingdom Metazoa; phylum Arthropoda; class Insecta; order Lepidoptera; family Crambidae; genus Cataclysta; species Cataclysta lemnata. Next base: position 3,538,239 of record OZ008355.1, on the reverse strand, counting down.
CACCACAACATCAAACACATCATGAGACTTATTTTCGATGATTCTGCATAATTGCACATCAACACGGATGCTTGTGCATCAAAATAACACCACTTTCACTGCACAAAATCCACTCTGTAACAATTTTTGAATTAGTGAAAATAAATCTGACTGACACCACGAAACGCGCCAAACACTTCCTTATTTTGTTTTTTAATTCTCCCTATATTTTAGGGAAGGCAAAGGGTCTAGCCCATACAGCCATGTCTTTAGTGTATATTTTATCTGTAGTTTCATGAAATAATGAGTGGATGAAATGAATATTACGTTAAAATATGGGTGTCACACATTTTAACGCATCTAGGGAGTGCTTGGCGCGAATTGAATGGTAACAGAGTTCATGATGGTGACTGATGAAGTGAGCAAAACCACTTTTTACGTGGTTTTCACCACAACATCAAACACCATCACAAGACTTATTTTCAATGATTCTGCATAATTGCACATCAACACGGATTCTTGTGCATCAAAATAACACCACTTTCACTGCACAAAATCCACTCTGTAACAATTTTCGAATTAGTGAAAACAAATCTGACTGACACCACGAAACGCGCCAAACACACCTCGATTTTTTTTATTCTCCCTATATTTTAGGGAAGGCAAAGAGTCTAGCCCATACAGCCAAGTCTTAAGTGTATATTTTATCTGTAGTCTTATGAAATAATGAGTGGGTGAAAAGTATGAATGAAATGAATTTTACGTTAAAATATGGGTGCCACATATTTTACCGCATCTAGGGAGTGCTTGGCGCGAATTGAATGGTAACAGAGTTAATGATGGTGCTTGATGAAATGGATAAAACCACTTTTTATAGTGATCTTCACCACAACATCAAACACATCATGAGACTTATTTTCGATGATTCTGCATAATTGCACATCAACACGGATGCTTGTGCATCAAAATAACACCACTTTCACTGCACAAAATCCACTCTGTAACAATTTTTGAATTAGTGAGAATAAATCTGACTGACACCACGAAACGCGCCAAACACTTATGTTTTTTTTTATTGGCTTAACGTTCCTGGAAACAAGTTCTTTAGGAACTTTCTTTGTATATATATTTTCGTTTAAGCAAATGTTTTAATATTCTGCCATTTTAGGGAAAACTAAATAAGTTTTAGTTTTATGGGTGTCACACATTTTAACGTATATAGAGAGTGCTTGGCGCGAATCGAATGGTAACGAAGTTCATGATGGCAACTAATAAGGTGGTGAAAACCTATAAAATTCTAGGTGTAAAATAAAATATCGCTTTAAAATTCTCAACGTCAAACATTCATTGTACACACGGCAGCACGTCAGGTTACCCATTATACATACCTATAACTACGAACTAGTGTATAGTGTTAGAAAGAAAGTCAATCGCACGCTATTGGTTGGATTACTCAGTGTGTACGAATTAGCCAATCATTATTCAAAACAACTTTACTGCGATTGGTCTATTTTTCTCCCATTGTGCCCATTATTGGGAACCATTTTACGCATTTGGTCAGATTTGGCTTTTAATTTTAAGTTCTGGGTCGGGCAGAATTTGCTTTTAAACTTTAAAAAAAGTGATCAGTCACAAGTCAACACATTTAATCCTTGTGAATCAAATTACAATTATCTTTCAATTTTTAAAATCTCTCTTAAAACAAATAAAAAACAAAAATTTTGAAAGCGCGCCAAACACGGTTTATTTTAATAATTTTACACGCTTAAACTTTTATCTTTAACTACACACTCGCTTTAGGTACTAAACCTGTAAAGTTTGTGTATGTTTGTGTTTAAAAAAAAAAATATGTTCACATGGAGGAAACCAAGGCCGCTGTAAAGTGATCGGTTAAATAATTAAAATGTCAAACACCTAAATAATAATATACAATACGCGTGTCAATCCGTAAAAATGATTTTATTTTAATTGTGTCGTGCTAAGCTAAACTTTGTTTTAAAAAAAAAAGAGTACAACCTTTTTCATTTTTCTTTCTACCCTTATCCCGCTCTAGATGGGGCCGGCACAAGATGTCTTCTTCTTCCATTCCATTTCTCATTCACTCCTTTACACAATATCTCGGCACAATATCGACATATATGTTCCATAGAGTAGAATGTATTTTGTTCATCGATATGTAAAGAACGCAACACTAGTGATTACTCAAAAATGCCAAATGAATGGCATAGGTATATCCTGTAATCAGATTGTGGTAAAAAATGGCAAAAACTTACGATTGTTTATTTAAATTACTATTGATAGGTGATTCTGGGGTCGGTAAAACATCTATACTATTTAGATTTTCAGAAGATGCATTCAATATATCATTTATATCAACAATTGGTAAGTGATTTCTGACTTTACCAAAGGTTATTGTCAGATAACTTCTTTTTTTTAGTCAATAATTTGTCATAGAATAATATTTCTTTGTTAAGTGAGCCCTTTTTCTGTTTGACATGATACTTTTCCAAAAACGGAAAGGGCGGGGCGGACACAATAAACAGGGCCCTTATCGAATTAAACGAATGAGTTCGTCATGACATCATTCATAGTAACTCCTAATTAATAGACCTGCAAATGTAACAAGTGATCATTATTTCCAGGTATTGACTTCAAAATTCGGACAATAGACCTTGATGGTAAAAAAGTTAAGTTACAAATATGGTAAGAAACTAAGTTTTTTATTTAATTGATATTAGCGTTAAATTTAAAAAGATTCTATTAATAAGTAGAAAAATAAATTAATTGTATATAATACTCAATTTTTTTTGATTAATGAGGGTGCAAATAATATTTAAATGATAGTATTCTATTAATTATCTAATTTTATTATAGGGATACTGCAGGTCAAGAAAGGTTCCGCACTATCACAACAGCTTACTATAGAGGATCAATGGGCATTATGCTGGTTTATGATGTAACAAATGAAAAAAGTTTCGAAAATATCAAAAATTGGATTAGGAATATTGAAGAGAATGCTAGTGCAGACGTAGAAAAAATGATACTTGGGAATAAGTGTGATTTAGATTCTAAAAGACAGGTATGCTTTTTATAGTGTTTATAAACATTCATAAATGGTTTTGAGAATTATAATGTGAGGCTTGTGAAAGCCAAGATGCTTGTTGAATTATCTAACCTGTTAAAGAAAATTGTTAGTGAGTACAAAGTTTAACCCTTTGAACTTTTTTTTGCACACAGAGAAGTACAGAATAGTTTTGACCTTATGGGATGCAAGTTCTTATGGATTGATTTTTGCATCAAATGGTCCACAGGTTAATCAATTGATGATAAAACAATGGCTATTTGTAGTTTAGTCACCTTTAAATTCATTCATAGATGTCTATAAGAGGAAAATAATTATGAAAAATATGTTGTTATTAGGTTTCAAAAGAGAGAGGTGAACAATTAGCAGTAGAATACCAGATCAAGTTTGTAGAAACTTCTGCAAAAGACTCTTTAAATGTTGAGTATGCATTTTTCACCTTAGCAAGAGATATTAAGGCGAAGATGGAGAAAAAACAGGTAATGTCCATGTTTCATATATCAAAATGTAATTTATAAATTTGCCTTCATCTTGACCAGTTACTCCCAATAGAGTTATTTCCGGAACTCATTATTTAATACATTTCATGAAAACGCAACTGAATGTACAATTGTTTCAAGGTCAAATTTATGAGTGGTCAGTTATTGTGGCACTTAAAAAATTTATAAAACAAAATTATAATTCTGAAACATTCACCAAGTGATGATAATAGTCAATTTCTTACTACAAATTGCGATATAAATTGAATTATATTATAATGATTTCTTTTTCTTCTTTCATGGCTTTCATTATGAAAATAGAAGGTAAATAATGGGTGGTGCTTTTGTGTGTGTGTTCAATGAATTAAAGAAATGCATTATTATTTAATTGCATCAGTGTTTATTTTTTATATCACACTGTGCATGAGAGATGTGTTGTCTTAATTATCTAGGCCTACTAGATTCCTTCTTATTAAATTAAATAATAATTAACAATAACAACCTTTCAACCCTCACAAATTTAATTTATTTTAATTTAATTTTCTTGGGACAAATCATGAGGATGCTATTATAGTGATTCAATTATATTTGTTCCTTGAATAGTTTTTATAAATCATAATAATAATTTAGTTTCAATAGGCAGATTTGATTACTATTTTAAAACTGTGATTGAAGCTACCTTTTAAACAAAATAATGTCTGTACCAGGTAACTTCGCTGTTCCTATCTACTATTGAAGTACATATTATACATATCATAAAATAAATTAAATAAACCGTCTATTCTGTATTATTTGTTTAATATTTTTATTTTCGTACACCATTTCTGCTAGCTTTGTTTACAAATAAATTTTTGATGTTGGGAGTGCATTTATTAATGAAAAGTTTTCATTGACCAAGATATTTGAAACTAACTGAAGCCAACATTTTACCACGTAGATGTTAATGTTTGTTAATTGATACAGGAAGCCAGCAATCCCGCGCCACGGTCTGGCGGCCATCAGCTGCGTGCCAACGAGCAGCAGCGCAAGCCCACCTCCTGGCTGTCACGCTGCACTCTCCTCTGACGGCCCGCCCTTTGTCACCCCATGCACCACGCTCGCTGATACTATAAAGTGGAATCTTAACATACCCACCTCTACTATATTTTTCGAATGTCAACTTTTTAACTGGTGTATTGACTCATAATGGGGACGAGACTTGCTTTTTGTATTTTTATATCCGCAATTTTATCAGAACTATAATTTCATGTTATTAGTTAAATTTTAAACAGTATTTTAACATAAAAATTGTCATACATGTACATTTTGGTTAGTACTTAGTGACGAATATTATTTTTAGGGAGAAAATTTACTTGGTGTTAATTTTTTTTAATGGTTTCAATGGATACTTCAATAGAGTATTTAGCTGTAATTTTCCCTTTGCAATTTTAATTAAGATAATTATATATATTTTTATTGTAATATATACTATTTAATTTGAATAAATAATGCTTTTTTACAAATATTCTTTCTGCTGTGATAATTTAATGTTTCTCTCAATTACCAACTGCAATAAAACAAGGTAATTTATACAATATAATTTATTACCAACAATATATACAAAAGACAAATTTAACAATGGAAGATTTGCTTTTATTATTAGAAGAGTATCCAAATCATTACATTTTATTGTAGTTCACTTGATACATTCCCTAACAAAAAAGTTAAGTAACAAATTTCATTGTAAATAAATGCATTTATGTTGCTTGTACTTTAGGGGTTGACCTAAAGGGCCTTAAAGCTAAATTCTTAACCCCTACTAAGGCACATTTTGACACAAATACTAAACCTTGCAAAGTCTTTTTAAAGCTAAACACTAACAGCTGTGTAATCATATTTGACCCTTTCCTCCAGAGAGCAACATATAGGGGCAGTGGGGGAAGCTTTTCAGACCAAACTCCATTTCGATAGTGCTTTGCTGTTGCTTCTGCATATATTATGGCAGGAGCTATTTGTGACTCAAAAGTTTTCTTTCCCAGTTTCTGTGGCAATGATGCTGTTGCAAAACCAAGTTCCACAAGTTTTTGGCCAACATCTAGTGTCTCTACTGTTTTATTCTGTAACAATTAAGAAACATAAATAACGCCTATATCCCCAAAGAGGTCGGCAGAGGGGAATTAACACCCACCCACAATTAACATATTTTCAATAATACCTAAATAATACGTTTTGTTGATAAAACAGTAGGTCCCAGTCATGGAATATCATAAGTTGTATTACGGAATTTTTACATTAGTTGCATTAATATATTTCTATTAAACACTAATCTACTTTAAAATAAACATTTCCAAAAAGACATTGACTAATGACTAACTATTAATATCATTCAGAGCATAATTAAATTGATATTTCAATCCAAAAGTGTTATGACAGACAAATATCTAAATCAACAAAAATGTTGTGAATGTACCTTTGGTTGTGGTAAATGTAGTAACACGGTGGATACTAGTGCATTTTCTTCCCTACCAATGGGTTTCAATGTTACTTGTCGTCCTTTGGCCACGCATTCCAACCAGTTAACGGCATTACCACTTACAATGTTAACACCCCATAACTAAAATCAAATCCATAGTAGTTAAAACACCTTACCAACAGAATTGGATTAATCCCAAAAACATTTTCATGTCCATTGCACTAGAGTTGTATATGTCAAACAAGACCATGTTGAAATGTCACAAAAATATTTGTAGGATATAAATTTAACAACATGAATAGTGTGAAAAACCAATATAGAACTATATAATCAAGTATGAATTGAATATTGGTACCTTCACTGGTAGTGGTGGTTTACTGGAATGCCATAGAGGTAGATAAATAGGGGCTTGATGGTTCACTAAGAGATGTACAGGTGAATGCTGTACACCAGCATACACACCCCTCAATTGCTCATGGTTTCGAATAAAATGGTCCGGAACTTTCTTAGCTGTAGAAAACTTGCTGACCTTAATAAAAACACCTTATGATATTAGTTATGTAACTAATTTAATTTATAACTATTGGATATTGTAAGATCTTACCGGTCGAATCTTATATATTGATACAGCTAAGCCAGCAGTCGCAAGAGCGTAGACGGCGATCTAAAACAAATAGACCAAGATTTGAAATATTGTTTTAGGGGAACACAATTATTATCTTTGAACTTACATTAACGCCACGGTAGTCATGCTGTAGCAAGTTTGTCAAACTATTAATCAACCCATCTTCTTTTTTTGCCATTTTAGGAGTTTATTGCTAATCTTATGTTTCACGAAACATTCTTAAAACAGCCTTAATAACTCATCAATATTTTCAGATTTTGTACGTAGATATTGACTTTGAAAAACTTTTGTTTGTCAACTTGACACAGAAGTTAAGAGTGTTGCTATGGTTTATTTGTGTTTTTGTTATTTCAAGAAAAAAAATATCGGTTTGGCGCGTTTCAATGTTTTGTCAATTTTTTTCGATAATTCAAAAATTGTTTCAGAGTGGATTTTGTGCAGTGAAAGTGGTGTTATTTGGATGCACAAGCATCCGTGTTGATGTGAATTTATCCTGAATCATTGAAAATAAGTCTTGTAATTTGTTTGATGTGGTGATGAAGACCGTTATAATAGTGGTTTTGTCCAAAAATGACGTAAAAAAAACCCGTAGCACGGGACGTGGACACATCTCTTTTGGTGGAAAGGAAATATTTTCCTCTCGCTCTAAATTCTACTAAATCCCGAGACATAACACTGTCAAGTGGTGGAGAGAGACTTGTCCACGTCCCCGTGCTAGGTCCGCAGTAGGCCTATTCCCTAACCTTTTTTGACAGTTGAAAGTGATGATCACCGAACTATTTACGAATACATTGCTGTTATCACAGGACAAGTGTCACAATAGCATTATAGTAAAGTAATAATGGATAAGTAAATAGTTCGGTGATCATCACTTTCAACTGTCAAAAAAAGTTAGGGACTATTTACTAATACATTGCTGTTATCACAGGACAAGTGTCACAATGACATTATAGTAAAGTAGTAATGGATACGTAAATAGTTCGGTGATCATCACTTTCAACTGTCAAAAAAAGTTAGAGAATAGGCCTACTGAATGGTGACGAGTTCATTATGGTGACCTTATCAGTCACCATAATGAACTCTGTCACCATTCAGTTTGCGCCTAGCACTTCCTAGATGCGTTAAAATGTGTGACACCCATATTTTAATGTAAAATTGAACTAATTAAAAAAAAACCACCTTTAGACTAAACCTTTTGCCTTCCCTAAAAATACCAAAATAAAAAATTATAATAAGGAGTGTTTGGCGCGTTTCGTGGCGTCAGTCAAATTTTTATTTCTATCATTCAAAAATTGTTTCAGAGTGGACTTTGTGTTGTAAAAGTGGTGTTATTTTGATGCATGAGGATCCGTGTTGATGTTCAATTATGAAGAATCATTGAAATAAAAGTGTTGTGCCGTGTTTGATGTTGAGAATTTTATAGTGGTTTTCACCACCTCATCGGTCACCGTCATGAACTCTGTTACCATTTGACTCGCGCCAAGCACTCCCTAGATGCGTTAAAATATGTGGCACCCATATTTTAACGTAAATTCATTTCATTCATACATTTCACCCACTCATTATTTCATAAGACTACAGATAAAATATAAACTAAAGACATGGCTGTATGGGCTAGACCCTTTGCCTTCCCTAAAATATAGGGAGAATTAAAAAAAAATAAAAAATTATAAACATGTTTATTCCATGCTAGTAACACAGACATTCCACGTCAACTGATCTGACTTCATCTGACATTCTGACAGTTTCATTTTGCTTTTGCTAGTTTGGTTTGGTAGTTACAGGAAATATAATTAAAAAAAATCTAAGAAAATGATTACTGTTTTAAACACAATTGATACGGGTCATGAGGATATGATCCACGACGCCGAACTTGATTATTACGGCTTACGCTTGGCTACATGTTCCTCGGATAATTCAGTGAAAATCTACGACATCAAAAGCGGTACCCAAACTTTTGTAGCAGATTTGAAGGGTCATTTTGGTCCAGTATGGCAAGTTGCTTGGGCACATCCTAAGTATGGTAATCTTCTGGCTTCATGTTCATACGATAGAAAAGTTATAATATGGAAGGAGTCTGGGGAATGGACGAAATTATACGAATATTCTGGACATGAGAGTTCAGTAAATTCAGTCGCGTGGGCGCCGGCGGAATATGGCTTAATACTAGCGTGTTGCAGCTCTGATGGTTCCATTTCGATTATCACATATATGCAAGACAGTGGTAACTGGGATGTTAAGAAAATTCCTGGAGCTCATGCCATTGGTGTTAATTCCATTAGCTGGTGCCCATCTATATCTGCAGAATTAAATTTAGATCCTCTTAACAACAGAGATGCGCCAAAAAGAATCGTTTCTGGAGGCTGCGATAATTTAATAAAGGTAGGTGTAATCAAGTCAAAGTATGTTTACACTTTCAAATATTGATAAAATGTGTGAATATTGCTACTGTATATTTAGGATTTGTGAAGATTGCAAATAACGGTTATGATAAAAGACTGATGTTTAAGTGTCTTTAAATATTTTAAAAATGAAAATACGTTTTCATCTGTCAATTGCAGATTGAATATAATACATTAAGAAAATATGCTGAATGAATCAAAACTTGTGTGGTGAAAACAAACTTTCTGTTGTATTAATTGGCAAAATAATTTCATAATTACTTTTCTGATAATTCCAGATATGGAGGGAACAGGGCGATCAATTTGTTGAGGAGAACCGCCTGGAAATGCATATGGATTGGGTTCGAGATGTAGCTTGGGCGCCATCCCTAGGTCTTCAGAAATCAATGATTGCCAGTTGTTCCCAGGACAAGAGAGTAGTAATATGGACCAGTGATGATAATATTTCCTGGACACCAACAATCCTAAATACATTTGATGATGTAGTATGGAGTCTGAGCTGGTCTCTCACTGGAAATATGTTGGCAGTGTCAGGAGGAGACAATAAAGTGAGCCTTTGGAAGGAAAATATGGATGGTCAGTGGACATGTATAAGTGAGGTAGCGAAAGGCTTGGGTCAGACACCAAATGAAGAAAGAAGCACACTTTGAAAATACTTAACAATCTGTTATATACTGGTTTAATGTCTAATGTAAATTATATGATTAATAAATTGTAATTAATACCAATACTTCATTATTACTATTTTTTCTTAATCATGATTCCCAAGATATAAAATGTTAGGGTTACATGAAGCTGTTATAATTATTAGAAATGCATGTTAAATCTGTGATAGACTGTGACCCGCAGAGTTTTTGGAAAGTAAATCACCAGAAAATATTCTCCTTATAGGTTTTGTTCAACATTGAAAATGTTATGGTAGTAAATGAGCTTTGCAGTAAGATCTTCCTCCGAGGCGCTGTGTGATCATTGCAAAAATTTTTTTAATACTGTTATTTAAATGATAGTTAATATCGGTAATCTGTTTGGGGGATAAGCACCATAATCATACTGCTCTGAGAATGCTATATTGGGCACTTATAAAAAAGACCTCGAGCTCGATGACAAGTCTAGAACACTCCTTTCTTGCATACTATGGCAAGACCACGGGGCCTACCGCCTAACTCGATTGCTGATGATAGCTATATTGCAATGCACTGCTTACGGCTACAGCAGCAATCCTGAATTTTTAGGCGGCACGGATTTTGTTCCAAATTCATACAAAATCATTCCGTGATCATTCGTTCAAAGCTAATAGTTTAGGTACAGTCAACAGCACATCAGACTACCACAATATGTCAAATTTCCTCAATCGACTTTGTGCTTTACTACCAACAAGTTAAGGTTGACAATCGATTGAAGAAATTTGTCAGTTTTGGGTAGAATAAAGTGCTGTTGACTGTACATTTGGTGCGAAATGACAGCATGACGTCATAAACTATATATAGTTCAACAGTTAGGCGGTAGGCCTCCTGTATAGAAGACAATTAAGGGCTGGTGTTGACGATCCATATTAGTCTTTATACCATCAATCAATAAAACAAAAAATTGCTTAAATATGAAATTTTTTTTAGATTTAATTTATACATAAATAACTTATAATTATATCACATATTAGCAAGGTTGAATTCTATGAGTTCTAAGAGTAGCGGCATGTGGTAGTACAGCGCGATAGTCTTGAAAGTGGTCAGTTGTGACCGCACTTCCTTCACTGGCACCAACAAAGCGAAGTCACCGGCGCAGTCGCATACCGCTGACAAATTCTCGCGTTTTACCTGCGACAATATATTATGATTATGTTATAATTTGTACAATATTTGATTGCGGTATACATTGTTAATTAGATTTTTATTTGAACATTATGAGGAGCTCGCTAGCGCAGTGGCATAGCGCGCTTGGCCTGCGAGTCGCTAAGGCCGGTCATTGGATGGGTGACCAAAATTGTATTATTTCGAGTTCCTCCGTGCTTCGGAAGGCACGTTAAGATGTTGGTCCCGGATGCATCTGCAGTCGTTAATACCCACCAACCCGCACTGTGGTGGGTAATGGCCCAATCTCCCTACATTCTTCCATTTATAGAGAAGGCCCGTGCCCCAGCAGTGGGGACATTAAAGGGCTGGTGATGATGATGATGGGTAAGAGGATGATTGGTGCTATTCAAACTTCATCTTAGATACTTTTTTTAACTAAGAACATAAAAGGGAATGTCTGGCTTGTTTTTTGATCCAAGATGTTCCAAGATTAAACTAAAAGAGGGATGAACATATGCCACAGTACGCTGGAAACATTATACATCTAAGTAATTTATTTTGTTATGACAAAATCATTTCACACCGGTTTCCACAGATTTTTAATTACAGTAATTAATTTTATGTAAGAAAGTGTAGTTTCATCTCACCTGATGGCATCGACCACAAACGAGGTCCTGCAATGTGTACGTCATGGCGCGTCGGTTCATGGTCTCTATGAGTCGCCACTCCAATTCTTGGTTGTCGTATGCCGTGCCGCAAGTAGGGCAGACACACACGGGACTAAACAGGAAAAAACGGAAACCATTATACATTATACAACATATTACCCATGCTAACTTAGTCATATAAATATTATAGTCATATCGAACATAAATTTAAAATTGTAAATTATTTTCCTATTTTCTATACATTTTGTTTTATTGATCAAATTTGGTATTTGCCGTGTGGTGACGGCAGAGTAGAATACAATTGTCACCACCCCAAATCTCTCCCGTGGGTGTCGTACAAGGCGACTAAGGATAAATCAGTGATAAGGAATGGGCAGCAGCGTTCCTCTTATACCACCTAGCAATGAACTGCGATTTATGTGCCCGATAAATGGCAATAGTTATGCCACCTATTACATAGGACTGAACATAATTGGCGAAACGTGAAAACACCTCTGCTTACCCCTTCGGGGATGTGATTTATGTATGTATGTAAATTGCAGTATATTGCTAAGTGGTATGGGAGAAATGCTTCTGCCCATTACTTTATTTTTTATTTTTTTGATAATATAATCTACAGCACATAAAAATAGTATTATAAACATTACATTTGAACTTATTGCCAATTACAAATCCTCACTTTGTATGTGTGGCAGTTAAAGTCGTGAGGTAATCTTGCTAAATTAAAAACATTATTAAAAAAAATATATATTTACTAAAACAAATCCAAAATATAATACGCAATAGGAATCAAACATTATTAAAAATAACGACGACGACTCACCGTCCACCATACTCATTGCTGACTTTACCCTTAGCAAATCGTGTTTTTCATGTATGTATATTATTATTATGTACTCACTGTTCCTGCACGGCCCGGTGCGTGTCCCGGCAGAGGTCCAGGTCCCGGCAGTGGTTGCAGACCCGGCATATCACCTCGCTGAGCACGCAGCTCGCACACGGGTCTCGCCACTCGGCGCGAGCACTGAACTCGCCCACGCCGATGAGGCGCAGCAGACTGCGGCGAAGCAGCGTCACCTGGATAGTGATCATCGCGGTAATATAAAGTGTGGTGACGAAAGAGCAGAATACAAAGAATCGGACAAGGTGACCATTATGATAATATCATACGCGTGACAATAATACCCTAAAGTGGACGTGAATATCCCACTTCCTGGACAGGGGGTGACATAAAAATTAGTATATAATGTACTATTGTATTGATATATATTTATTAATAAGGGCGATTAAACAAGAATGTCTCGGATCGCAAGTATTTGACATGCGATTGATATGCGAACTGAGGCTTTATTTTTCACAGTGTGGCATGTAGAGGCCTTTACAGCATCTATCGGGCTTTTTGGGGAAGGCGAATGTGTGTCTAGTCAGAGCCCATAGCTAAGTGCCAATCGTTTCATAACGATAACGTGTCGAAGTTACGATTGGCCATGTTACTTTGGTATCTACAGCGTCTTAGCTTGCGCTACCAACATAACTAGGAACTTACGAAGACGATTTTGGTCACGCGATTTCACGACGACTTACGTCACATCCCATACATTTTGCTTTATCGAACTTCGTTATCTTTGTCGGTGTGTTACTTTGTCTAGGCCCCCAGGTGTGACGTGACGAAAAAATCTTTTTTCCACCACTATTGTTTACTTGAATAGAATGTAAGGATAAAAAAAAGAATAGATAAGGGAAATTACCTCGTTCTCGAGGCTGGCGTCGAGCGAGAACACCTTGCAGATGGCGTTGACGTAGAGCAGTGCCGGCGGCGAGTCATCAAGGGCGGCCTCGGGCCGGAGCCCCGGCTGCAGGCCTAGCTCGTTAGGGCGGGCCGACGGCATGCGGCTATGTATCTTCTCTGTCACTCTGAAAGTTTTTATTTTTTGTTGAAAACGATTTCAAATAAAACATCATTGTGTCGTTCAAATATTTTTCTAATTTTTTTTGTGGGTGAACTTACTAGCCGCGCTCAATACAATAGGAGATCGAACAGTAATCAGATTAATATAATTTATCGAATAATAATTCAATATAATTCATTAAAATATTTTTTTAATTAGACAAAATTTTGTTATTTACCAGTGGCGGAGCGTCCATATAACCCGATTCCCAACAGCCGTACCAAACGAGCGAGCATCATTACCATAATGCAAGTACAATACCATTTTGTAAACAAATAAAAAAAATCCATCTATAAAATCTTATCATAACAGTATATAATTTTTACTGTGGCTTGCCTAACTTTTTTTTCCACGCCACGCCACTGTTATTTACAATATTTTTAATCTGTACTGAAACACTAATCACAGTGCCTGACGTCATTTGTGGGCAATCATGAATTAAATGGATGCTGGACGAGGAGATGACGAGTGACAGAAAAGAATAGAGAAAGGGGACATACTGCGCCGACCCCATATAGAATGGGATAAGGACATGGCGATGATGATGATGATAATTCTATTTTCACTTCTCATGCTCTGAAAGTGCTTATTTGTGCAGGATATAGGCTGCCCATAATCGAATTTTGTGCTCTAGAGCATTAACGTATCTACTCATAAATGTGTCTAAAGTAAGGCAAAGAAAATGAGCCATGCAGCCAAACACAATAAGAAATTCAGAGATAGAATTTGTTATTTTATTATTTACTTAAATTTATTTGCATAATGTGGTTTTAAGACATACAAGAAATTAAAAGGTTAATTCAAGTAAGTACGGTTGGTTATTTAAGAAAATTATTATTTCAAAATTAATTTAAAACTTGGCTGTATAGGTCAGCCAAATATCAATTGGAAAAACATTTTCCTTCAGTATTCAAAACTGTACTAATTTTAGTTTGAATTTTAAGAAATGTTACTACTCTTATATTTCCTCGCAATCGAAGTGAAAAGCAGAGTTTCTAACTCGTCCACAAAACCATTTTTATCCTCGACATTACTATCAGTATGCTAAAAGTCTCGGACAAAAATGATTCGTTTTGTGCACTTGATGGAAAATCTACTATAGTTATTAGTAGATTTTCCATCAAGTGCACAAACGTTAATGCTCTAGAGCACAAAATTCGATTTTGTGCAGCCTATATCCTGCACAAACAAGCACTTTCAGAGCATGAGAAGTGAAAAGTTAATTGTGACAACATATTTGCAGCGCTTGGGCAGCTTTTCGCAGTTTATCGCGTGGTTGCTAATGAGGGTTGGTGGCCTTTTTATTGGCCTCTCCACTAACTGGAACAGCTTCTGCGTGATCTCCCCGGAGAGCAGCGATGGTAGGGCGTCCGGGGCGGAGTGCCCGGCGCTCAGGAAGCCGGCCACCGCCGCCGAGAACTGCTCGCGCACCGACGCGGGCAGGAACTGGGCCAGGTTCCACTGCATGGTGATCGCGCCGTCCTGTTCATACATACATACATACATAAATCACGCCTATATCCCCGAAGGGGTATGCAGAGGTGAACTAGCACCCACGTTTCGCCAATTATGTCAGGTCCCATCCCAATAGGTGGCGAGCCTATTGCCATTTATCGGGCACAAAAGTCGCAGTACTATTGCTAGGTGGTATAAGAGGAACGCTGCTGCCCATTGCTCATCGCTGATTTATCCTTAGTCGCCTTGTACGACACCCACGGGAGGGACTTGGGGTGGTGACGATTGTATTCTACTCTGCCGTCACCATCGTCCTGTTCAACATTACATATTATACTGGGTGTAACAGAGAGGTGTAGTCATATTCAAAGGGGTTATTCGGGCCATCAAACTGAACAACTTTCGCCAAGGGACCAAAATCGAAATCTCATAAAAAAAATCACTTCCCCATACTAAACCGAGAACCAGCTGACATCAGTTTGTATTTGGGGAAGTGTTTATTTTTCTGGGATTTCCATTTTGGTCCCTAAGCGAAAGTTGTACAGTTTGATGGCCTGAATAACTCCTTTAAATATGACTACACCTCTCTGTTACACCTTGTATGTAATAATAGAACATGTAACAAAAAATAACGCACAACCCGTACAAACACTATCGACGATTGAAGACGGCAGTCTGTTATACGACGCAGGTTTTCATGTATGGATCGGAATTTTGGGCTGTGAAAAGAAGGGGGGATGAAAGGAAATTGTATGCGGCAGAGATGAGAATGTTGAATGAGATGAATGTGCAGAGTGACAAAAATGGATAAGATAAGGAATGAGTACGTAAGAGGGAGTCTGAAAGTGGCGCCGGTGACAGAAAAGATTAAAGGGAGTCGTTTAGCTTGGTATGGACATGTCATGAGACGGGATGCCATGAATGTGAGTAAAAAAGTTATGGAGATGAATGAAAAGATGGATGGTGTGAGGTGTGATATGAAGGTGATGGATGTTGATGAGGAGATCACGAGTGACAAGAGAATGGAGAAAGAGAACATACTGCGCCGACCCCCAATAGGATGGGATAAGGACAGGGCGATGATGACCCTGTACAAACACTACCCATTCTAACTTAGAAAGTTTTTTGTTCACATTGAATTCAGCAGTAATGCGACGTGATTTGCAAAAAAGACAAAAATAAAATAATTGATTACCTACCATAACATCTACCAACGGTATAGTAGTAGACACGTGAATATCAGAAATTAATAAAATCTTTGTGACATTGAGTCGTGTGTTTGGTAAACGAAAGGCCGATTCAGAGATTCTTCAAAAGGCAGGTTAAGCCGTTGGAGACTGCAGTCTTTAATACCAACCAATACGCATGGGCATGTGTCCAGCGTCCTGGGTTATGACTTATGACCCATTCTCCCTTTACTCTTTCATCCATAGAATAGGCCTGTGTCTCAGCAGTGGGGACATAATTGGCTGGTGATTACGGTGAATATATGCATGCAAACTCACATCCTCTTCAGCACCTTCTTCTGCTGGGGGTATCTGTGATGATCCCACTTCCACCAATCCTTCCGGTAATTTGCCCTGGAAGATATAAATTTTATAACGGCATAACTGTATTTGTACAAGTGGTATAAATAGTAATTACGCATCCCATCAAGATTACAATTTTTCAAAATTTCTTTGTAAAGATTTTTAATGGTTAGAAAAAGAATTTCGAAAAATTATGATCTTGAGGCGGGAATCGAACCCGCGTCCGCTGCTATCCGGGCAGGTGCCTGACCGCTCGGCCACCCAAGATACTAATTAACTTGCCGAAATTCTTCTAACCTTTACACTTCACGTTGTAAGCCAACGGGTACCCTCGCAATGTAGAAATAAATTTCAAACATTCCAAAGCAGATATTTTTACAAATACCGTGCGTTCGCTTAAGCTTGGGTTTGCTTTATAAACTATTTGATTTTAATTTCAACATTATATAAATGTTAGAAAAATTAGTACAAAGATTTTTAATGGTTAGAAAATCATAATAAAAATCATAATTTTTCGAAATTCTTTTTCTAACCATTAAAAATCTTTGTACTAATTTTTCTAACATTTATATAATGTTGAAATTAAAATCAAATAATTTCTTTGTAATATTTTTAATTAACATTTAACATTAACATTTATAATTTACAAATAAAATTAATATGTCATAAATATCTATCCCTCTCAGTCGCAGTCGAAATAACGATCTAGTGGTATCGCTTTAAGTGAGCATCTAATCTTGGAAGTCAAGTCACCTGTATGCCAGCGCAGTTGGCCTGGTCCAACCACAGCAGATAGGACCAGCACTGCTTGTATCTGATGTCTATGCCGTGGAACAGCTCCTTGTTCCGGATGCTCTGAACCACGAACTCCACGTAACCTGAAATCCGACATAAATAAATAAATCTCATACACGTTTATCTTCTAAGGGTAATGGGCTTCCCGCGACGGAGTTCCCGCCGTAGCGAGAGGATGCATAAATGCATTTTAGCCCACTCTGGTAAAAAAAAACCAAAATCACCAGCCCGAGTCCTTAGGAGACATCGTCCGCTCCGAATGCAGGCATCAAGCACAACTTATAAAAAGTAGGTACTTTAAAAAACTTATTTACATACATACCTACAGAATATAATTAACGCCTTTCTCTCTTAAACACCTTTGCCTACCGCAAAGGTGTTTCAACACCCATGTTGCGCCAGCTTAACCAAGGTCCAAGGACTTTAATTGTAGTAATTTGCTAAATGGTGCACCAAGAGCGCTTATGCCCATTCCACCTTAGATTATAACTCAATGTCGCCTTGTACGACACTTACGAGAAAGGCAAGGGTGGCGAGGTGACCATTGTATTGTTCTCTGCCGGCACCGCACGGCTAAAATCTATACATACATAAATCACGCCTATATCCTCGAAGGGGTAGGCAGAGGTGAACTAGCACCCACGTTTCGCCAATTATGTTAGGTCCCATGTAATAGATGGAGGCAAGGCTATTGCTAGGTGGTATTAGAGGAACGCTGCTGCCCATTCCTCATCATTGATTTATCCTTAGTCGCCTTGTACGACACCCACGGGAGATTTGGGGTGGTGACAATTGTATTTTACTCTGCCGTCACCACACGGCGCAAAATCTATACTATATATTATAAAGCTGAAGAGTTTGTTTGTTTGGTTGGTTAAACGCGCTAATCTCAGGAACTAACCGATTTAAATTGAAAATTTATTTTTGTGTTGGATAGTCTATTTATCGAGGAAGGCTTTATAACAACCGACATTAACGCGAGCGAGGCCGCAGACGACCTCTAGTCTATATAATAAAACAATACAAAAGAATAACCTATTCCATCGATCACGGAATTCTTCTTGGTGCATAGCAGGATCTTGTTGAAGTCCGCGTACACAATGACTGAGCCGAGCCTCTTGAACTCCGCCACCAGCATGAGGAACAGCTTCTTCATCAGGTTGTAGAGGGTGCGCCGGAGCGCCGGGTCGTACAGCAAAGACGTGGGGGTTTTAAGCCATCTGCAATAGGCATGGCGAAAGATTTTCAAATTCTATTCCGTAGTGTATGTACACGTTTACTATTTACGAAAAACCTTTATATCGGTAATAAACTGACGTTTAACTTTAAGCCATTTTTCGAATATTTTTTGAAAACAGGTCGCAGTGTCATGGCGTCGGGTCTGACGTCACGCCTACAGAGGTATACATTAACGCATTCAGAGGAAAGCTAACATTGTGTGTTAAAAAATAATTCCAACGTTTATATATGTCTTCAGATTTACATAGGCGTGACGTCATGCGCAGTGATTGGAGTTTCAGCCAAAATGGCCGACTGTAGTATTTTAATGTTAACATATTTTAGTAAAAATCCTAATAGTCTCAAGATTTTTACGCCGATCTCGATAACCAATGTAAGGAAGATTAGGGCAGGAAAATTAAGATTAATGAATATAGTTACCTGTAAAAGTGCGATATCTGGAAGTCAGCGAATACGTTCTTGTATTGTGTGACGTCACGCAACCAAGACGCGATCATGCTGCGCAGAATCTTGAAGGCCGCGCCGCATTGCGCTGACTCGTCGTAGTTCATCGATGCGTTTGGACCTAAGCAATGAGCAAGTTATTACGATACAAAAGAAAATTTTACTTTATGCTCCAGAGCATACAAAGCCATTTTATGCAGCCTACAAACGACATTAAGACGAACTTATTGAGCATGAGAAGTGAAATACCTAGGGCGATAGAACAAAGAATGTCTCAGATCGATCGATATGTCACCATTGATCTATTTTTGACAGTTCAAAGCGATAAATGGCCATTTCGTATCGTGTTTCGGTGGCCATGCTAGCTAGCTGGGCTCGGTCTAGTCATACTAACGTACCTGACCCGGTGAGCGTGTCCTGTATAGTGTGGTAGGCGGTCGCAGCGCTAGTGCCCTCGGCCTGCAAGACGTGGTGCGCTTGCAAGAGCGCGCACACGGCGAGCGCATCGCTCTCGAGCTCCACGCAGACGCTGTTGTACGAGCCGCTCGCGTTGTGGCTGCACCCGGACAACTCTTCCACGTCACTGACTAATCTGGAGCAACAATAGAACTTTGAAGGGCTCTCAACAACAAAAAAATCTTTAATGCGCTTATAGCAACCACAAAATCTTAGGTTGATGTAAATTTAAAATACAGGATTATGAAATTCATCATCACAAGCCCTTTATATCCCCACTGCGGAGCACAAGGCTTCCCTATTATGGAAGATTAGTTTTACTACCCATCAATCCGCACTGCTCTATTGTTCCTATATTCTTCCATCCATAGGAAAGACTTGAGCCCCAGCAGCGAGGATGGGGACCTTAAAAGGATGAATTTTACTTTACTAAGGAAGAGACGGTAGCAAAACATGTTCTACATTACATATCGGCAGTTTAAAAACATAAGACTATTAAAAAATGAGAAATAATTATTAAGTATGAATTATAAAAGAAAAAGTTGTAAAAAAATGGTAGAGGTATAGACATACTGCCAATGTAATCAGATGAATGTGAAATTTAATTTTTCGCAAACATGCATAGAAAAGTTGTTATTACTTCGAAAAAAGAATATGCGATGTTTGGAATTTACGGACAAAGAAAATCAAATTCATTACTGGCTCATTAAAGTTAACTGACGTCTCTGAGTACCACACTTACCTGTTGTCGTCAGTCTCCCTGCCTCCGAGGTCCGGCCTCTCGAGGCTCGAGCACCATAGCACGAAGTTGTGCTTGATCAGGTGCCGCGCGTAGAACAGGTCCGCGCCGAACAAAGTCGGGTCCGCCGGCATGTTGCCCAGGGGCACGTGGAAGTATCTGCGGCGGATTAACAACAAAACTTACTGCCGCACTCAGAGACGTCAAATAACGTTAACGAGTACTTACTGTCAAAAAATTACAATTCAAAACTACTCGCTATTCTTGCCGGGCCTATGGTCTAGATTTGAATGAAATTTTTTGACACTAAGTACTCATTAACTTAAGTTGACGTCTCTGAGTGCGGCAGTTGATTATTTATTCTCCCTGTCTCCAAGGTTGCTGTAAAGATACCGAAACGTTGGGTTAACTATCAAATGCCATCCACCTAAATAATATATGTTAGTTAAATCATTACTGTTTTAAGTGATAGTCGCCTTGTACGAAACCTGCAGGAGACAGTGGTGACAATTCTATATTGCTCTGCCGCCACAACGCAAAGTAGCAGCTTAAGCGTTTGTATTATGTAAACTAGAAAACGGAAAACATACATACAAATTAATATGCCGTGTGGTGACGGCAGAGCAGAATACAATTGTCACCACCCCATCTCTCCCGTGGGTGTCGTACAAGCCGACTAAGGGTAAAGATAGCAATGAGTAATGGGCAGCAGCATTCCTCTTATACCTCCTAGCAATATACTGCGATTTTATGTGCCCGATAGATGGCAATAGGCTCGCCACCTATTACATGGGACTTAGCATAATTGGCGAAACGTGGGTTGCTAGTTCACCTCTGCCTGCCCTTTCGGGGATATAGGCGTGATTTATGTATGTCTGTATACTATGTAAATGAATATGTAAATACATAAACATGACTCGAGAAGAAATGTCCATGTCAATCACACCCCTAGGACCTGTTACGGTCCCAATATTCTATCTACAGTTAAAAGTAAGCTTACTCAAGTTTAGTTGCCCGGCATTTTTTGTTATATTACGATAAATAACAGAAGTTGCTAAGCAACTAAGCTGTACGTCTATCTTAAACTGTTAACAGAATATTGGGACCCACCGTTAGTCAATAGTTAAATTATCTTTTCTACCATACCGGCCGTCCATGCCTCACTCCACACTCCACCCAAACGTTCACCCTTACTTATTATACTCTTAAATGTATCTTGTAACTCAGCCAAATTGGACGAGTTCGGCAGAGTTCATCATGTAACTCGGCCAAAATGGACGAGTTTGAGACACTCAAGCAGAACTCGGCCAAACTCGAGAGTTTGGTCGAGTTCTACAAAAACACGCCCTCACCTGCACTGTTCCATGGTGAGCTGCAGAACGGACTCCAGGTTGAGGTAGTGGCGTACGATGGCCCGCGCCCCCACCCGCTGCCACTCCAGCGTGCTGTACAGGGTCTCCACGTCTCGCACGTGTAGTGGGACCAGCGGGAACTCCGATAAACCTATAGGCCGGTAGGAATTGCTCATCATCATAACTAGCTTTTTCTCCACTGCTGATTGTGTAAATAAACGGAACAGATAATAACCAAAGTCAAAGCCAAAATTCATTTATTCATATCTGGTATGATTACAATACACTTATGAATCGTCAAGACGCTAGACACCGAAAACCCGAGTGTCCAAGAAAAAATAGAGGAGTGCGCAGCGTACCTCAGTCTGTAATGATAGGTCTCCCAAACCCGCCCACGATCCGCAACGAAGCGCCGAACCTGACCCGTTCAATACCAAGATGATACTAAACGCACCAGAGCCCAACGCTCCGCTAGCAGAACGGCACGCAAGTAGGCTGTAGAGAAACCCACCATTGTCAACGAGTTATGACATTGCAGGTACATTGTAAATTATGCACCAAATACAATCCCACAACTTGCCAATCACATAAATCGAAACATAACGCACACTACCAATCAACCCCCCAACCTACCTGTACCTACGGAAGTTTCAATATCTAGCGAAAAATCTACGCCATCCGTTCGTAAGCTACCGGGAGGCCCTGTTCTGAGAAGAACGGGCAAGAAACTCAGTCGGGTATTTTCCTCCCTTAGTTACATAGAATATAATATAAATTCAATAAAAAAATAATGAAAGATGTCAATAGCTTCATACAACCGCGCGAATCGGTTACACTACTACAAGCACGCGGGGCATGTGTGCGTTACCACTGGCCGCGGTGGCGCACGCGGCGAGACTGGAAAAAAACGGTTTATGACGCACAGTCAGTTGCATAATGTCAGGGTTAGGAAGCTTTCACTATGTTCGGTTTATCGGACGTGAACGGGTCGGGGGCATTACTGCCTCATTCGCAACCCCCTTGTAAGAGCTTACGCCAGTGACTCCGTGACTCAAGTCCTTCGTGTACATTTTGCACAAAACGATATTTCTAGAACTCCGCCTCCCGTCCCGTTCATATAAAAACCCTTCACGCATGGAGAGACCTTACGAAGCCCATTACGTACACCCCAGCAGCGCTACACCGCTTACTCACCAGGCATGAGTGGCCACAGCAGCGTTGTAGCTCTATTTAATTACCAGACATAAGCGACAGCAGGCAGTGACACCTTAAAGCCTTGTTCGGACTAGGCTAGTATTTTAGTGGCGAGTAATTTAGTAGCTAAACTATTCGCTACTGCCTAAAAATCGTTCGCATTACAGTCGAGTAAAGCTCACAAGTCAGTGGTACTCTGCAAGATGAATTCGCTCCAGCGAAACGACATTTTCACGTCAACTAATGAACTCGACTAAATCGACAGGTTCGGACTTGTTTAGCCGGCGGCCGAGTGAGCACGGACGCGTGGTGGGGGGTGCTACTCGCTACTAGACTACTAAAAAAAATAGAATAAAATGGATTGACTCGACTAAATTACTTACTAATCCACTCGACTAATTTTTTGGTGTTCAGACACGTTTAGCTACTAAATTACTCGCCACTGACTAAAATACTAGCCTAGTCCAAACAAGGCTTTACGGTCAACGGTAAGAAACTGCTGCTGGGGTGACTACGTCCACCCCAGCAGCGCTACAGCGCTACTCACCCGGCATGAGCGCTAGCAGCGCGTGCGCGGACAGCGCCGCCTGTACGGCCAGCAGCGAGGGCCCGCCCCGCTCGTCCCGGTAGCGCTGCAGCGCTCGCTGCACGCCGCGCCACACCGCCCTAGCCTCGGTTTCGACCGCCACCTCCCACGTGAGCTCCGCGCCCGGCAGCGTGCTCTCGTCCGTTCCCAGGTTTATTCTGTGCGGAACCCGAGTGATTACATACGTGCATATCATCATCATCATCATCACCAGCCTTTTAGGCTAGGTTCACACCGCATTGTACTGCACGTTTTTTTGCAGGATAAATCTTATCCGAAATAATTGAGTATAAGTGTGACGTGTGAATGGTTCTGTACTCAATGTATGAGCCATTACTTGTTCGGTAAGATTCGTCCTGCAAAAACGTGCAGTACAGTGCCGTGTGGAGGGAAGAATATGGATGGAAGAATATAGGGAGAATGGACCATAACCCACAACGCTGACCCAGTGCGGGTTGGTGGGTATTAAAGACTGCAGATGCAGCCGGGACCAACCGCTTAACGCACTACCGAAGCACGGTGTAACTCGAGATAATACATTTTTTGTCACCCATCCAATGACCGGACTTAGCGAACATTGCTTATTTTTCGCAATCGCAGCCCGAGCGCGGCCAAATCTAATCGGCCTATCGAGCTCCTACCCGTGTTATGTGTTCGAAATGAGACAATACTTTAATTTAGTTTATCTGGGCCTTTTTCGCACATAGCCGCCTTGAGCCATTGCGCGTGTCTCCCTACATCATCCTACTCCCACCAACCCAGATCATCCCAAAAAGTTAGCAGCCTTTTCAGACTCCAGTACCGATGCTGGATATTAGAGAAACCTTATATTGCCCGTTGATCTGCCACGCTGCTGCATTCAATAAGTACATGCTATGGCGTGTCTTCTGCCTCCATGCATCCTCGGCATAGAGGGCTGTCTGTCACCGTAACGGTATATAGGTACTTGTTTAGGGAACAGTGGCCAGTTATTATGCCTATCACCTTTCGAGACAATACTATAATTTGACAGTTGATTCTAATGTTCAACTCACTTGGCTGTCCTCTCAGTAGTGTACAGGGTGTTCATGTTGGGCACCTGGTTGGTCTTGACTGTGTCCAGCACGAATATGTAACCGCGCTTAGACGGCCCCAGTATGAGCGCCCACATACTGCGGTTCGAGTTTAAGGCCGCATGCTGGTACAGGTATATGTGCTTCATCGGAGGCACGCCGTCCTATTTAAATTAATATTACTTTTATTAGAAAACAAACCGTCCAGGATGTAAACTAGACAGTAAAGGACACATTTAAGAATTGAATATATAGGTATAGTATCTGACAATTTTTTACATACATAAATCACGCCTATATCCCCGAAGGGGTAGGCAGAGGTGAACTAGCACCCACACAACTGGCCGTGTGGTGACGGCAGAGTAGAATACAATTGTCACCACCCCAAGTCTCTCCCGTGGGTATCGTACAAGGCGACTAAGGATAAATCAGCTATGAGGAATGGGCAGCAGCGTTCCTCTTATACCACCTAGCAATAGTACTGCGACTTTTGTGCCCGATAAATGGCAATAGGCTCGCCACCAATTACATGGGACCTAACATAATTGGCGAAATGTGGGTGGGACAATTTTTTAGCTTATAAATAATAATTATGTGAAGAGGGCCCCTGCAAACATACACCTGGGTCAGAAGTGCCAAACCCTGCCACTGACTTCCCTCTCTGGAGTCCATATCCTAACTATGGAGACCAAAGTATGGATCCAGCACCAGCACGATGAATCCATAGAATGCAGAAAAGACGAGACGATGTCTTTTCTGTAGATAATACAATCACTGATTTTTTTAATCAGTGATTGTATTATCTACAGAAATATCTAAATATTGTTTTTTACAATATTTAGATATTTCAGAAGCTAATTATATCTTGAACTGGAACACACAACATATAATTCGAGATTGTCAGCCATGGCCCTTCGAGCCGGATGAGCCTCCTCTGTCCTGAATATGCAATTAAGAAGTTCATAATATAGACTTACTTGCTTTTGTAAATAAGGTTGATGTGCGACGCTTTTGAACTGCAATTGGCTTAGTTTGAAGGAATCCACGTTTGTTCCGAATTGAATGAGCCTGCGTGAAAAAAAACATATTTTTTTTATCATCTATAAAATTAAAGAAATATTTCTTGCAAATAATATTAGGTTGGGGAAAAAGTCTTTTCGCATTATAGTATGTATAAACTTGTCATAAAATCTATTTGGCTATACTATTTGTATCTGGCTGGTTTTGGTATCATTGAAAGTTTAAATTTTAAAGAACATAATTCCAAATTCAAATTAGGAAAATGTGTGATTTTCATTTGTTTTTCGTACCGTCAAGATGAGTGAATCTAATGAAGAAATTCAATACATTTTAAAATTTTACTACAAAAAAGGTAGAAATGCAACGCAAGCCGCGAAAAAAATTTGCGATGTTTATGAACCTAGTGCAGTGTCTGTGAGAGTAGCACAAATTTGGTTTAAGCGTTTTCAATCCGGAAATTTTGATGTCAAAGGTGCACGTCGCTCTGGTCGCCCTATTACAGATAAAATGGATGCCATTTTTGAAAAAGTGGAGCAAGATCGGCATGTCAGTAGTTACGACGTAGCTGAAGAACTGGGAATTGACCACAAAACAGTTTTGGCGCATTTGAAAAAAACTGGGTACACAAAAAAGCTCGACATTTGGGTACCTCACGAGCTCACTGAAAGAAACCCAATGAACCGTGTACTCATTTGTGATTCTTTATTACGACGTAATGAAACCGAACCATTTTTGAAGGAGCTGATAACTGGTGATGAAAAGTGGATCACGTACGACAAGAACGTGCGAAAAAGGTCGTGGTCAAAGGCCGGTCAGGCTTCACAGACTGTGGCGAAACCCGGGTTAACTCGCAACAAAGTGATGCAGTGTGTGTGGTGGGATTGGAAGGGCATTATTCATTATGAGCTGTTACCACCAGGCAGGACCATCGATTCTTGATGAATTTTTAGGCGAGATAAATTGCGTAGAAAAAAATTATTTTCGAAACTGTAGAACTGTCGAACATCACGAAGGTTATGGAAACCGTTGGTAATCCAATTCGGAAATTTCTGAATATACCCAATAACCATGATCGGCTAGTCGCCTAGTCGGCCAAAGTCATAGTCGGCACATCTCTAATAATTACCTTTTTACACATATATCAAGTTTTTAGACTAAAAACATTCAATATAATTGAATCATTTCTTAAACTTTCCGTCATCACAGTTCTCTATCTATTTTCTCATATACCACATATTATGCCGCACTAACGTACCTACCTATTTATATTTATAATTTACCTCATTTTTGATATAAACTAAATCGGTCTTACACCGTTTTAACTTAAATAAAAGGAGTATTTATGTTCTCTTTCCATCAAAGTGAGTTAACGTTGTGATGAAAAGAGATTTACTTTTTATGAATAATTACCGCCTAGCCTCCTGTTGGTCGACGGCACAGATGCACCCGAGCTGAACGAGCACCCTGAACTCCAGACTCATCTGCGTTTCGTAGATGCCCTCGATTTCTGGAGTCGACAACTCGCCCATCAATTCCCTGTTAGAAAACAAAAAATATATAAATTTTTGGTGTAATCATGATTTTGACTTTTCATATACATACTACAAAGAAGCCGTATACAGGGTTATTTTTAAAACATTAATAACCTCGCGAGAGTAGATAGCTAACATCATAAGCAACAATGTTCTACGACTTTTGGTAATTTTACTTTTAAGCAGTGTGAAATTGAAGAGATGGTATTATTATTATCACCCTTTAATGTCCCCAGTGTTGAAGAGGCCTTCCCTATGCATGGAAGAATGGGCCATACTCTCCACGCGGGCCCAGTGCGGATATCTATCCGCACTGGGCCCACACTGGGCTAAACCCATCTGGGTTTCATAGATTGCAGATGCAGTCCGTACTAACGGTTTAACGCAGAGAAACTCGAGATAATATTATTTTGGTCACCTATTCAACGACTCTTTTACTTAGTTAAGGAAGGAATCGCGGATCGAGCGCCACTCCGCCATGAAGATCATACATACATAAATCACGCCTACATCCCCGAAGGGGCAGGCAGAGGTGAACCAGCACCCACGCTTCGTCAATCATGTTAGGTCCCATGCAATAGGTGGCGAGCCTATTGCCATTTATTGGGCACAAAAGTCGCAGTACATTGCTATGTTTTTCCAAATAGTTATATAAAATAACTAGTTTTTTTTTAATTCAGCAACTCAGTTCAATCTGTTACTCACTCCTGGTGCTCCCTATACAACTGCTCGGGTACAGTATACTGGTACAAGTGCAGTACGGGGTGAGCTCGCGGCAGTATCCTGGAACACTTCCGCCAATACTCGCCGCTGTCCGCTTTGCGACAAATCCGCTGGTTCACGTAGAAGATCCGCGGCACCGTCAGTTTGATCTGGTGCAACTCTGAACCGACTAGAGCCCATAGCTTGAATAGGCCAGGCTCCGCGGTTTCTGCTACCTTTAAATAAGGTTTGGAAATTGTTACAACGAAAAATAAATCGGACATACGGACTCCCGACGCTCGATAAGTTTACGAAAAGATTGCTTTGCCGTGTAAAATTCACTCGGAAGGGACTCCGCACTGACTGGCTGTAGTAATTTTACTACGCCAAATAAGATGTTATTCAAATTAGTCTCTAACTGCCTAAAATAACCGGATTGCTAGACGTGGTCTCACTCGCACGCACGTGCGGCCGCTTGGGTTTGCAAGCGTTTTTCGCCTTAAACCTGATCAAGCGTCCGAGTAGGCAGAGGTGAATTAACATCCATGTTTCGCCAATGTGGTCAGGTCCCATGTAATAGGTGGTGAGCCTATTGCCATATATCGGGCACGGAAATCACACTATATTGCTAGGTGTAATAAGAGGAGATCTTCCACGCTGCTGCAAGAGGAGTAGGATAAGGGCAGGGAGAAGAAGATAAGAGGAATGATGCTGCCCATTACTCATCGCTGATTTACCCAGTCGCCGGCGCCAGTTAGTTGGTGATGATGTGATGATAATGATGCCAGTTTCGGGTATTCTTGCCCTGGTCCTTTTTTTTAAATTTATTTATATATTTTACCATTTAATTTACTAAGCTGAGTTGTTCAGAAAAACTGGGGAATTACATAAGTCTACCTTTTTTTTTACAGTAGGTAACTTACTTGTATAATCTGCCAAGGCGTGTTCAACAGCGTTCGTTGCGCCTTCCGTATGAACCCACCGAGCGTGTTCGTAGGGCCTGAATACTTTGGAGGCGGCATTGCATTACTATCATCGGTTTTACCTGAAAACGTGTTCTAGTAAAATTTCAATTTGAAACAAAAACCACTACAAAGGATTGCACATAAGACGCAGTTCATTTTTAAGACTCCGCAGTCCGTCCGTCTGTCACCAGGCCATATCTCATGAACCGTGATAGTTACACATTGAAATTTTTACAGATGACCTATTTCTATTGCCGCTATAGCATCAAAAACTAATAAATAGAACAAAATAAATAATTAAGGGCGCTCCCGTACAACAGACATAATTTTTTTGCCTTTTTTTTACTGTTTGCATATTGTCCCAGTTGAAATAAAAGAAAAACTGTATAGCTGAAAGTTAGTCCAATGCTTAGTTACTTACCACGTTTACTGCGGTTACGCAATCCCCGTTGTTCCATTTGCCACATCCATTTCTTCTTTTGAAATATAATCCATTGCAGTCTCTCCTCCTGGATAAGGGTACACAATTAATTTGACTGGCGGGTTTATTTATGAGCATAAGTGAAGTATAATAAAATTCTTTAGTCATTAAAGCACCTAAACTAAATTTCTATAATGGACTGTATAGTAAGTGTCTTCTATACTGGCCTGGGAGCGAACACATAACGTAGAATAGGCCAGCCCCGACTCATCCCATGGGTGTCGTAAAAATCGACTAAGGGAGATTGCCCGGTGTAGACCAATAAGCACCTTGGGGCACCCGAATGGTGGAGGGCAAAGCACCAACAACAGCATACCCAAAGAGGGTTAGTGTCAGGCAGGCGGCCGGCTGTAAAACCTAAGCCAAAACTTTGAGCAGTATGGATTGGAATGTTGTCAGTCCAATCACTCTCTCCGTTAATCGGTCTCTCGACATGGTCCGTTCTGTCTCTTTTCTATACATTTATTCATCACTGCACCTTTACGGTTTGATGACGTCTGACCGATATGAATGGAAGAGGAAACATACTGCGCCGACCCCAGATAGACTGGGAACAGGCCAGGGAGAAGAAAAAGACTGTATAGTAAGTACAGTAAAACTGTTGGCCCCACAAGGTGTCACAATAATACCCAAAAAAAGAAGATATTATTTATCAACGCCAAAAAAAGTCAACCTCTTAGTCACCTTACCTTGGTAGTTCCAAAAGGAGGGGGAGATCCTAGAGCCTCCCGCCAAGTAGCAGCCACGTTGACCGGGGATGCCTCCCTCTTCCTCTTCACTGTATGCACTATGGGCCGGATGACGTCACTGCGAACTCTGTTCTCTTTGCCTATGTCCTCTATGTCCACCTCTGTCTCCTGTGAAGAGATGTAAGGTATACACATAAGCTCTGTCTATTGATTGGCATTAATATTTAAGATTTTTATTATTAATATTTAATATTTAAGATTTTTTTTCATAATTTAATAATTATTTATTTACAGTGACATGAGATTACTTCAGAAAAATGGCGGCCAGACGCGTTAGTAATTTGCGAAGATTTGTTTCCACAAAATGTCTAGCTAGGATGGTTGAAGTATAGCTTTAGTCCATAGCTAATAAAGCAAAACGGGAGATACATTTACAATCACGGTGATAAGGTTCAAAATTGTTCAAAATGCTCACCATAACATCCGGTTGGTCGCTACTAGAGGCTTCTTCGTCGTTCTTCTGTTGAATTGCTTTAGGCGCGGCGGTGAACATGTCAGTTATCTTTCTGGTTTTGTATTTGTCTTGCTTGGCGAGCATCTTCTTGTGAAGCCAATCTGGGTATTGCACGCGAGGTACTGGGTTGTCTAGCTGTAGAAATTAGTAATTATTTATTGCAGATAAATACAGGATCTATAAGTATGCAAATAAATACGTAATTTATGACATACGATTAAATAATATTCATGGCCTAAATGAGATATTAATACCGTGTAAATTTTTATTCCGGGAGTAAAATCATATGCCGTGTGTTGACGGCAGGGTAGAATACAATTGTCACCACCCCAAATCTCTCCCGTGGGTGTTGTACAAGGGGACTAAGGATGAATCACCACCTAGCAATGTACTGCGACTTTTGTGCACGATAAATGGTAATAGGCTCGCCACCTTCTACATGGGACCTGACATAATTGGCAAAATGTGGGTGCTAGTTCACCTCTGCCTACCCCTTAGGGGATATAGGCGTGATTTATGTATGTATGTAATGATTAAATAAAAAAGAAGGTACATTCTCTTTTGCGCATTGGGCAGTGTTGAGTGTTTTCTAAAATTATTCCCACACCAAGATTGCCTGTACCAGGATTCTTACCCGGTACATCTTTACCGATAGCCAGCGTACTGGCCAACAAACTGGTCGTCAAGACGAAAAAATGTTAATAAATAGGAGGAAAGCGGGTAACATAATTTCTTGTGCAACATCTAATATTACTATGGCTGACGTGCCCTGCACACCAGCCCGGCTAGCATGACCACCGTAACACGATATTATATATAGCCATTTATCGCTCTGAACTGTCGAAGTCAAAGAAGAAATCATTGAAATATGGCTATATCATATCGTATTTAGGTAGTCATGCTAGCCGGGCTGAACCATATGTTAGAACTCACACCCTGCATCGCCGCCGGTATAGTAATAATCTTCTGAATAGCACCGCTGAGTCGCTCAATATAATACGCCCAGTCTAGAACGTCCCTGATGTCGATGTCCTCAGAGATGCTGTTGTCCTTCAGCCAGCGGCGGAGATGGTGCCTCTTCACGGCGGCAGGCGACTGGAAGATGGCAAGCGGTATGGCCCGCTCTGTCACGGGGGCGCCTTCCGGCTTTCTCGATATAATAAACCTGGAAGCAAGGCCAGGAATAGTAGATTATATATTGAGGGCGATTAATATGCGATCTGAGGCTTTTTTTTTATCGCCCGAGATCATAGTTTTGTGGGTATGCGGTAAAGTCGCCGCATACTCAGCGAAAAAGGGAAGATCTTCCTCCGTGCCAGGTGTGCACTCGGGGACCGCGGTCCGACTGTACTTCGTCGGATCTTGTATATATTCTGAGTTCCTCCAGAAACTTTGCAGTCGTGATTCAGGACATGCTATTCACGTTCTGCCTTAACAGGCATTAGGTCTACAGTTGGTTTGACTCCATTGTGATCGTGAGCTGTCGTACTATATGCTGATCAACCATATCTCGGTTACTCGACACCTTGTTTATAGCGCTCTGACGTAGCCGCTACAGTTTTATGTCACCCCCTCACAAGTAAGTAGGATTTTCCGTACGCGTAGCGGGAGGAATTTTAGCCTGCTTC
Source organism: Cataclysta lemnata (assembly GCA_963931975.1). NCBI lineage: Eukaryota > Metazoa > Arthropoda > Insecta > Lepidoptera > Crambidae > Cataclysta > Cataclysta lemnata. The sequence goes on along the minus strand of OZ008355.1, from coordinate 3,506,441 downwards.
AAGCATTTTGATCGTCTACATCGGTTGCTTGATGCTTGAGTCAAGTATTTAAGAGCCTCTTTTATGTCTGTTTGATTTGTTTCACTTAGCAACGGAACAGAAACACACAGAAAATGAACGAGATTGACTCAAGCTGATTGACAGTCTCGGAACCCCATAAGAGAAAGGCCCCAAATACGTACCTACAAGCTAGCCCAGCGTCCTTAACCATCTGATCACCCAGAAACTCCGCCAGCCTCTTCGCGGTCGATATGGACGTGGACTTCTGACCGCCATAATCCTCGAGCTTCTTCGACATGGACCTGTGTTGATGGTTTGCAGGTAATAAGTAAATAAATCTCAAGGCACAACAACTTTTATTTTACACAGCAAATTATAAATACCTGTAAATTTTCACTGAATAACAAAATACGACAAAACCAAAAGTCAGAATTTAGAATAGACTATGACAATTTTCAAACTACAGTTCGGACAAGTTCCTGCGGTATGATACGGTGGCGGGGATGGGGCGCACTGGATGTTGGCGGGAGCGGGTGATGCGGGGGGGGGTCCCACGTCGCCCGCCCCCACCGGTATCAGGGCCCGTAGCCAAGTGGCAATCGTTTTATAACGATAACGTGTCGAAGTTCGTCAGGATCGGCCATATTACTTTGGTATCTACAGCGTCTTAGCTTGCGCTACCATCATAACTAGGAACTTACGAAGACGATTTTGGTCACGTGATTTCACGACGACTTACGTCAAATCCCATACATTTTGCTTTATCAAACTTCATTGTATCTTTGTCGGTATGTTACTTTGTCTAGGCCCCCTGGAGTGCCCCGTCCCCGCCACCTTCTCTCATACCGCAGGAAGGTCGCGCACGAACTTGTCGGAGTATAACAAAGAGTTTGTTCTCCGCGGCAGACCTGTTCTCCGATATCAACTCGAACAGCTCCGAGTCCGGCATGTTGGACCCCTTGCTGTATAACACGTCGAGCCAGTAGTCCGCTACTTTGGCAACTGCACCGTAGCAGGTTTTAAGGTCGTTCCCTTTGAGAAAGGCCTCGAATACCGACGATTGGAAGATCTTAATGAGCTGCAACTCGCCGCGGCGTTTCACTTCGAAACCTGGTGGGGTGGAAGGAAAAGTTTACATATTTATTTATTTGCCTTTTAAAAGTGTAACATTACGGTTAATATCTATTTAAATTATCGTTATTTTTATAATTACCTACACGATATAGTTGGAATTTTAACAATATTCTGTGTGTAGTGTAGGGAATGGTAACTGCTAAGGAGATTGATTAGAATGACAACATACCAAACCATACTGCTCAAGGTTTTGGCTTAGGTTTTACAGCCGGCCGCCTGCCGGACACCAACCCTCTTTGGGTACGCTGTTGCTGGTGGTTTTCCCTCCACCACTCGGGTGCCCCAAGGTGCTTATTGGTCTACACCGGGCAATCGCCCTTAGTCGACTTTTACGACACCCATGGGATGAGTCGGGGCTGGCCCATTCTAAGTTATTTGTTCGCTCCCAGGCCAGCATAGAAGACAAATAGTGATAGTAGACAGATATAATAGTGATAAGCAATTATGCTTAGGCAAATAAGATTAGGGCTGCCGGGCAACAACAAAAAAAAATTATGTTGAAGTAACTTGCCTTTGAGCTCAGCTAAAGAACCATCGAAGTTGAATACAGCGTATCGTTTTTTCAGCTTCTTTCCTTCTTCCTTTGAGGCGGGCAGCACCATTGCCAGATAGGGTCCATCCACTTCGAAGAAGATGGAGTTCTCTGACCGTGGCTCATACTTCTTCTCCACGGGATCCACTAACTCGAAGTATTGGTCATTGGTGAAGTGATCCTGTGGTGAATAAGAGAATTATTCAAAATCCTAACAAGTGAATAAGTAGGTAATGCGTGATAAATGTGGTACACAGCTTTTTATTAAAGTCGAAAGTGTAGGAAGCCCTATAACGAGTAGTTAAGGGTTTGAGGAGGCTTATGTCCAGTATTTGCATAATCTAAGCAGGATGATAATACGAAAGTTTAGTTAGTTTGAATTATTAAGCAATTAATATTTAAAGAAAAGAACCTAGTTATTAAGGTATGAGTAAGTAAATCGGTTCCCCGCATATAAAAAAAACTAAATTACTGCTTTCACGTCATTTTGATAGTCATTCGTTTTATTCTAAATAGAGCTTTTATCCGTTACGAAGGACCAATGTAGTGTTAATAGTAAAAAGATTTATCTGTCAATTTAATTAGCATCAATGTTGCTTGAGATCATGATATTATTATCACTTTTTTTACCAAATCTGTCAGGGGATTTAGTACTTTAAGATATCAATCGAATTATACAGAAGGTTACTCACTTTTACCATGGAGTTGAGTACCGCATTGGGATAAGACACGTTGATCTTTTTCTTCTTACTGTGTGTTGTATGCACTGTCACATTCTCAGGAAACGATGAAGGCAAAATACACCAGATACCTAAATATTCCCATTGGAGTTAATACACCTCTGTCTACCCTTACGGGGATATATAGGAGTCATTTATGTCATCATCATCACCAGCCCTTTAATGTCCTCACTGCAGGGGCACAGGCCTTCCCTATACATGAAAGAATAAACAGAGAATGGGCCATAAACCACCACGCTGGCCCAGTGCGCATTGGTGGATATTAACGACTGCAGAACCAATAAGCCGCGTGGTGACGGCAGAGTAGAATACAATTGTCACCACCCCAAATCTCTCCCGTGGGTGTCGTACAAGGCGACTAAGGATAAATCAATGATGAGGAATGGGCAGCAGCGTTCCTCTTATATCACCTACCAATAGCAATGCACTGCGACTTTTGTGCCCGATAAATGGCAATAGGCTCGCCCCTATTACATGGGACCTAATATAATTAGCGAAACGTGGGTGCTAGTTCACCTCTGCCTACCCCTTCGGGGATATAGGCGTGATTTATGTATGTAGAACCAACAACTTAACGTGCCTTTCGAAGCACTGAAGATCTCGAGATGACAATTAATGTTGTTGGTCACCCATCCAAAGACCGGCCTAAGCGAGCATTGCTTAGGCTGATCGCGATAAGCCACTGCGCTATCGAGCTCCTCCATTACTGTATTACGTTGTTTCTTTTTCTTTTTATTAGTTAAAGGGTATATAACGTATAAGGCTTTTATTTTGACTTTATAAACTTACCATCTGTATCAAGCTCAAGAGGGCGGCCGATCTGTTCGATTATTTCCCTGGCTTTCATTATGATGTTGGCGCCGGTGTAGCACACGATGCCTGCCATTTCCATGCTGTGCCAACGAGCACTGTCGAATTTCAATACAAGCATGTAATTATTATATTTTTTTGGTTATTCGAACATTATATCGCTTTTTTATACAAGACTGATAGATGGCAACATGCTCGCCCCTTGGGCCATGGGACCTAACATAATTAGAGATTGGTGAGTATTAATTTACCTCCGATTTGTTAAAGGAATGTGTCAAGAATAAGACCAAAATAATTAACTATTCGATTTTAATTTTAACATTATATAAATGTTAGAAAAATTAGTACAAAGATTTTGGGGTTAGAAAAAGAATTTCGAAAAATTATGATCTTGAGGCGGGAATCGAACCCGCGTCCGCTGCTATCCGACAAGACACTCTCTTGGTTGGGTGGCCGAGCGGTCAGGCACCTGCCCGGATAGCAGCGGACTCGGGTTCGATTCCCGCCTCAAGATCATAATTTTTCGAAATTCTTTTTCTAACCCCAAAATCTCAAAATTAAACATTTCAGAGCTTACTATCAAACCCATATTCTAAGAAAGCTTTTTGTTTTGATTTCCAAATTTGTAGCGGAAACGGAAAGCTTAGCTATTAAATCTTAATACTAAGAAACGGCCACGACGGGACTGGCATATAGCATATTTACAAAATGGTCTGATAAAAAATAGGAAAAAAATTTGATGAAAGATCCGCTTTTAAATTGTTATCTGCGAGGGTTGTAGCGAGTCATTCCCAATACATGTATCTTATGATGACTTACAGAGAAGTCTCAGCAATATGCTGTAACAAGATTACTGAAATAAACGCATTTTTATTTTATTTTGGCCTCTTTGGGTAATAATAAATAATGTCGTCGACTTACCCTCGTCTCATGACGTATCCGTAGAAGGAGTTCAGGATGCACTTGTGGGCGAGTTGCAGCGAGTCGTAGAGCACCTCGCGACTCTTGGCCGACTTGATTTCGGCCGCGTCGCCGCTGGCCACCGCCTCTGACACTTTGGCTTTCGCTTGTTTGTTCAGAGCTTTGTACTCGTAGCGGCGGTCTCTGTCAAAGGGAATTATTTACCCACATTATAAGTCGACAAAATGACTTGTATTGAATGGTATAAATTGTTAGTGGTATATGTGTTTTCGATATTTTGTGCAAATAAATAAATGTTTTCTATACTATACTAAAAAAATTGTTTTTTTTTTGTTTTTTTTATTACATATATGTTATCATTTACTGTAACAGAAAGATAGGAGCCAAAAACGAAAAAAAAAATTAAAACCAAGAACCAGATCACTTTACACCTTAGAAACTACACACCTTACACCTTAGAAACTTAAGGGGAAGTGAATTTTTTTTTGAGATTTTTTGGTACCCTAGTCAAAGTTGTTCAGTTTGGTGGCAAAGTCGTCGGTGCAAATGCTATTTGGTGATAGGTTCAGTGAAAAAATTATATATTCCTCTAAGTTTTTACAGTGTTTGATATATCACCTTCTGATATTATTATTTGAATATTATATAAATAAGTTAGAAAAATTATTGTCCTGACGTTGGAATCGAACCCGCGTCCTCCGCAATAAGAGCCAATATCAAACGGTTGACCAGGACGTCGCGATTGTCCGTGTGGTATAGGCAGCCGCTTTTTCGAAATTATCTGACCTCCTTTTCTTTGAAGAAGGTGCTATGATTATATGATTTAGTATTCACCTGAAAGCTCTCACTGTGTCGACGTAAAAAGAGTTCTCCTTTTGGCAGATTGTGGTAGTTCTCACTTCGGTTCTGGTCACTTTCGTTTTCTTGTAAGCGACTCTGCAGTAGTCGGCGAGGCGTTTCTTCTCATAGGCTGCCTAAAAAGGTTATTTATTTAGAAAACAAAACGTCTGTTGAAAATACAATGCAATTACAAGATACTACGGGTTAAAACATGATGAACATAAAACATGAGACAAGGAGGTTACACCCATTTTAAAATAGTCACATAAATAATATGTTATCATTCAAAACAGTAAAAGTTTGGTTTTAGGTTTCGACCTATTCTCAGACCTACCAAATATACAGAAAAAAAGTCATAAAAATCGGTCAAGCCGTTTCAGAGGGGTTCGATAACAAACACTGTGACACGAGATTGTTACATATAGACATGCATACATACATAAATCACGCCTATATCCCCGAAGGGGTAGGCAGAGGTGAACTAGCACCCACGTTTCGCCAGTTATGTTAGGTCCCATATAATAGGTGGCGAGCCTATTGCCATTTATCGGGCACAAAAGTAGCAGTAGGTACATAGCTAGATGGTATAAGAGGAACGCTGCTGCCCATTCCTCATCACTGATTTATCCTTAGACGCCTTGTACGACACCCACGAAAGAGATTTGGGGTGGTGACAATTGTATTCTACTCTGCCGTCACCACACGGCTGTATATTTATAAAAGTTTTTAAGAATTGAGCTTTCATACCTGATCTTCTTTGGGTAGTGCATGAAAAGGCCTGGGTGGTCCTCCGGGATGTAATGGTGGAAACTTTTCTGTCTCAAGCTGTTGCTGTATACGTTGGTACTCACTTCGGGTCGCAGGCACTGGATATATTATGACAACAGGTGATTAATATTATGCTCTATTACAATAATATTTTCCTCGACAATTGTAATTGGGTAAGATAAGATATAATTTATTTACCAAATTTGTGTTAAATATACCTGTTAATAAAATAAAATATTATTATCATATTCAGGGCCTGTTTCACAATCGACAAGTAAGTTCTAAGAAGCTTACTTCGCAGATCATTTGACAGTTGTAATATGAAATATATGTCAATTGAACTGCAAAGAAAGCTACTTCGAACTTACTTGTCGATTGTGAAACAGGCCCCATTAAATCCCACAGTGCAATAGCGAATTTATTTCCGTCTTTTGCCAGCTAGTTTGGTCGTTATTTCTATATTTAAAGTAAATATCAGCTTTTTCATTTTACATAGTTAACTTCCAGACAATGTATCCAATGATTTTCTTCGTGTAATAATACATAAATTAAAAAGAGGAATGGAGAGCAGCATTGCTGGTGCATTATCAAACACTACTAAGATTATGCCGTGTGGTGACGGCAGAGCAGAATACGATTGTCACCACCCAAATCTCTCCCGTGGGTGTCGTACAAGGCGACTAAGGATAAATCAGTGATAAGAAATGGGCAGCAGTGTCTTATACCATCTAGCAATGTACTCCGACTTTTAGGCCCGATAAATGGCAATAGGCTCGCCACCACTCGTCGTCTCGCTCGCCACCACCGTCAATTACATGGGACCTAACATAATTGGCGAAACGTGGGTGCTAGTTCAACCCTTCGGAGATATAGGCGTGATGTATGTATGTACTGCGATTATTGACCCCTGCAGACGGCAATAGACCCTTGAAGATTAGGCTTAATTTTATTTTATGTAACAATATTATGGATTCTTACAATAGTCACCACGCCACATCCACTCCATGTGCCTTTGGCAGGTGGCCCCCGGTTTATTGTAGTCGCACACTGCGCAAATGCTTGGGTTCACCATCGCCGAAGGTTGTAACCTGAAATAGATTAGGGATAATATATAAAACTAAGACGGAGTGGCCGTGTGACGGCAGAGCAGAATACAATTCTCACCACCCCTCTGTCTCTACCGATAATATAGATGGCGACTGATGGTAAAAACATCGATTAGTAATGGGCAGCGACTTTAAGAAATAGGTATTACAATTATTTTTTTTGTATTTTATATTAAATGACTCATCAACATTGTTTACGTTGGCTATCTCGTTATAATGACTGGAGTATAATCAAATATAACTTTAACAGTTATGAGTTAGTAAAAATTAAAAATATTTAATTTTTTTTTTTGTGCCCGATAAATGGCTCTGGTCACACCACACTATGGTTTCGCCACCTATTACATGGGACTTGACATGGTTGGCGGGGCGTGGGTGCTGGTTCACCTCTGCCTGAATTATGTATGTATGAATGTTAATTTTTTTAGCAAATAGTATGGCGCACATGATTGTAAACACTTACCTATTAGTCAAAATTATATTAGGGTACATAGCCCCAACATCCAGATGGTATATGAGCGGGTTCTCATCTCGTCTCGGGTGGTCCTTCATATGCTGCAACTTGGCCTTGATCTCCCCGCAGACTTCTTCGAAGTTGGTGACCTGATCCAGGGGAATCCCCTCCTCCACTTCCAAGGCATGCTTCATAGTTTTGTCCACATTGTCCATTAGTTGCTCCACGGCCGAAGGCACGATCCGAAACTTGCATTTGATGTCTGCCCTGAATACACCTGCAGGAATATATATTATTCAGTAAACGCTGTCATAAAACAAGCCTTTTCCCATGAATAAGACACCGAAAATGACATTAGACACAGAAAACCCGTTAGTTAGTACATGGGGAAACTAGAGGAGTGCGCAGTATACCTCCGTCAAAAATTATGTGTTTCCAAAATCCACCCACGACTCAATCATTTTTAAACCAAAGTTGATACTAAACTCGCCAAAGTCTCACGCCTCAACCTCATATAGGCACGCAAGTAGACTTTAAGTAACTCATCTTTCACTTCATCAAGTGATCCCCCTCTCTTTCTCTCTCTTTTCCCTCTCTTTCTCTCTCTTGCTGGAGTCGTACAAAGCGACTAAGGGTAATAAGACAGCGATGCCGATGTATACCAAGAAGCGCCCTGGGGCATCCGAATTCTGAAGAGCAAACTACCAACAACAGCATACCCAAAGAGTGTTGGTGTCAGCCGACCGGCTGTAAAACCTAAGCCAAAACTTTTAGCAGTATGTTTTGCAATGTTGTCATTTCAATCACTCTCTCCGTCCATCAGTCTTTCGACGTTTCCGACTCTTATATTCTCTTTCCGAATACATAGAATATTCATTATTCATTCATCACTAGAAACTTTTCAGTGTGCTGGATGATATGAATCATAAGGGAGTGGATGGCTTGATGACGTCTGGCCGATATTAAAGGAAGAGGAAACATACCGCATCGACCCCAGATAAACTAGGAACAGGGCAGGAAGAAGAAGTGTGTGTGTCATCATCACCAGCCCTTTAATTTTCCCACTGCTGGGGCTCGGGTCTTCCCTATGGATGGAAGAATATGAGGAGATTGGGCCATAACCCCCAGGCTAGCCCAGTGCGGGTTGGTGGGTATTAACGACTGCAGATGCGGCCGGGACCAACGGCTTAACGTGCCTTCCTTCCGAAGCACGGAGAAACTCGAGATGATAAATTGTTGGTCACCCATCCGTTAACGCAATTGCAGGCCAAGCGCGCTATGCCACTGCACAGGCAAGCTCCTTCAAGTGTGTGTGTGGTAAGGCGGATTGTTACCTGACTCTAGGGCCTCCACGTGACCCCCCACGTACGTCTCAGTCTCGAGCACGTGACCATCGGTGGTCAACTTGTTGAGTTCCTCCACTTGCTTGTTGGGGAATACGATGTTCGCATGGAACGCTTGCACCATCAACAGAGATTCGCACAGTGTACCCGAGCCTTTGCGAAGAACCTGGAAAATTGACGAGTTATTTTATTATAAAAACACAGGGGCGCTAGGACCCACCCCCCCAGGCTTCGCACTGGTGTAATTTTTCAGTATAACATATTTTATTTTACCCTTATTATAAAGGTTACCCCCGAATACAGTAACGCTAATCAAAGTTTGAGTCTTGCTGAACATTTAAATATTACAAAGATTTTGGGGTTAGAAAAAGAATTTCGAAAAGACACTTGGGTGTCTTGGGTGGCCGAGCGGTCAGGCACCTGCCCGGATAGCAGCGGACGCGGGTTCGATTCCCGCCTCAAGATCATAATTTTTCGAAATTCTTTATCTAACCCCAAAATCTTTGTACTAATTTTTCTAACATTTATATAATGTTAAAATTAAAATCGAACAGTTCATTTAAATATTGTCAAAATTGACTTTTTTTCATACAAATTCTGACAGGTAATTGGGTCAATTCTGACATGATTCTCTAAACTGATAACTAAATTTAATATCAGTCTCTCCTCTTCATTCTGTATTGAGAATGAAAGAGAAACACTGTTGTAAAATTAATCTTAGGCTTAGAGAACTATTGTCAGAATCGACCCTAATGTCCACTTAACTTTTTAAGCAGTGTCCCAAATTTGAGTAGCGTTTCTGTATTCGGGGGTCAGTCATGGTTTAAAATTGATGCTAACTCTGCCTTTCATTCAGAAAATAAAAGTACGGGGGTATAGGATTGGCTAGGGTCTTAATATCTTCATCATACCATCCATATCTTCTGTCATTCTGTGGTCTTCTTCTACTTCGACAATTATGTCCATTATTTTCTTATTAAAGTATTTCAATATCAGAACTAACTGCCGCACTCAGAGACGTCAATTAACGTTAATGAGTACTTATTTATTGACAAAAAATGACTTTTCAAAATTAGTCACTATTCTTACTGGGTGTATGGTCTAGATTTAAATGAAATTTTTTGACATTATGCACTCCTTAAAGTTAATTAACATCGCTTAATGCGGCAGTTACCCGCGAATACTGAAACGCTACTCAAAGTATGAGCCCGGTTTAACATTTAAGATTGTCAAAATTGACGTTGATCCATACAGATAAACGTAAAATCCTGACGGGTATCTTACACTTAACTTTTTAAGCATTGCTCAAAATTTGAGTGGCGTTTCAGTATTCGGGGGCAAGGGGCTCACCTCATCTGGCTCCAACGGGATGATAGTGCAGAGCGCAAATATGAACGGATGAACGTATTTCATGTACAAATAATATGTTGCCACACCATCTGAGACAGAGTAGTTGGAGAGCACCTGCAAATAATAGAGGACACACACATTTCATCATCGTCTTTCTGCCCTGTGGCCGTACCATGAAGTATTACATACATACATAAATCACGCCTATATCCCCGAAGAGGTAGGCAGGCATATTAGGTCCCATGAATTAGGTGGCGAGCCTATTGCCATTTATCGGGCACAAAAGTCGCAGTACATTGCTAGGTGGTATAAGAGGAACGCTGCTGTCTGCATTCCTCATCACTGATTTATCCTTAGTCGCCTTGTACGACACCCACGGGAGAGATTTGGGGTGGTGACAATTGTATTCTACTCTGCCGTCACCACACGGCACACCAAGATAATAATAAGAATATAATAATAGAAAATAATTGTATAATAATTGTAAGTAGGTATATGTTTATATATCATGTATATATTTGGTATATATTTATAGGTTTATATATTATGTATATATTTGGTATATAAGTATAGCATATATTATTATAAGTATTATTGTATAATAGGTGTATCTTATCAATAATTTGTTTATTTAATTGAACGTGGTGCCGCCTCTTGAATTGTCTCTGCTTAGCCCAATGGTTGACTGGTAGAGAACGACGTTAGTTGTTAAGTCCGCCAAATGTACATTTATTTATGGACATTAAAGTTTAAATAAATAAAAAATAAAATAAAAAAATAATACATAACAATCCATACTGCTTTAAGTTGTTCTTGGTGGTTTGCCCTCCATCATTCGGGTTCTCCAAGGAGCGACTCTCACATTTAGTCGACTTTTACTATACCCCTAAGATGAACCGGGCTGGCACATTCTACAATATTTTTTTACTCCCAGCACCGACCACACACAATATGATAAGATATAGCCATTTATCGCTTTGAACTGTCTTAAATCATTGGATTTTCGCCAGTTCCAAGCGATAAATGGCTAGTATCATAAAGCCTACATGGCTATATAATATCGTGTTTCGATGATCATGCTAGCCGGGCAGGTTAGCATGGATAACTAACTGCCGCACTCAGAGACGTCAAATAACTTTAATGAATACTTAATGTCAAAAAATCTCATTTAAATCTAGACCATAGACCCGGCAAAAATAGCGACTAGTATTGAATTGTAATTTTTTGACATTAAGTACTCATTAACGTTATTTGACGTCTCTGAGTGCGGCAGTTAGAGTTGTATTGTATTAAATATAATTTCATTACCCCCGAATACAGAAACGCTACTCAAAGTTCGAGGCCTGCTTAATATTTAAGTATTGTCAAAATTGTCGATTTTCCATACAAATTCTGACAGATATGACCATTTAACTTTATAAGCAGTGCTCAAAATTTGAGTAGCGTTTCTGTATTCGGTGGTTAGATCGATTATGCGCGTACCTGTGGCTGCTCAGCCGCCATTCTACACATGTCTTCAGGATCCAACTCAACAGGATCATACCGCAGTTTCGCTTTGGCGACAGCCTTCAGGCCTTGAGAGCCCACTGGTAAGTAGGAGTCTCGTTTCACCCAACTGCGAAAGAAATATGACTGACTGCCGCACTCAGAGACGCCAAATAACGTTAATGAGTACTTAACGTCAAAAAATGACAATTCAAAATTCGTCGCTATTCTTGCCGGGTCTATGGTCTAGATTTTAATGAAAAATTTTGACATTAAATACTCATTAAAGTTAATTGACGTCTCTGAGTGTGGCAGTTAAATTATCTTTTGTCTTTTATGTGGAGTGGACGATTGCGCAGTGGCGCGCTCGAGCAGCGATTACGCAAACCAAGCAATGTTAGCATAGGCCAGTCATAGGACTTCCCCTATAAACTCTCCCCTCCTAAAGGACTGGAAGGCTGAGAGCTGAGATTTTACTTATCTTTTTTTATGCTAGACAGGGAAGCTTTTGCCCTTCATCTCACCTGATAGTAAGTGACGATAAGGCCCAAAGATGGAATCGAGCTTCACCTGGAACCCTCAACCAAAGAGGGGCTGGCTATCTTATCAGACATTGTCGGAACACAATAATGCTGTTAACATTCTTATTATGGCGACAGATTTTGATAAGATGGTGGTAGCTAGCCAGACGGACTTGAAGAAGTCCTACCACCAACCAAACCGAGTACAAAATTGTACCCCCCTGGGGATCGAACCCGGGACCTCTGGATCTTAACTCCGGTGGCTGAACCACTCAACCACGGAGGCGGTTATCTTAATTATCAAGAGAATTGCCAACGTTACCATAGACAATCCATGTGCATAGCAGGACGACAAGCGTAAGTATTATCCCTGGACGTTATTTTACTAAATCCTATCTCTTGCTTCATATCCAGCCCTAGTATAGCCGCACGCGCCTCCACAAATGGCCAATCGAAGAAGTCACCTAGAAAAAGGCATTAAAATTTATAGGAAATCCATACATAAATACCTAAAACACGCATACATAAACATATCCCCAAAGGGGTAGGCAGAGGTGAACTAAACACCCACTTTGTCAATTAAGTTAGGTCCCATGTAGGACGAGGGTGACGAGCCTATTGCTATCTAGGGACCACATAAATTACAGTATATTGCTATAGTCCGACAACTCCTTATATTCAATAGGAAATTCTTTTTCAAAAAATGCAATTAGGTTTTCTTGAACTGTGGTCTCTAACACACCTTACTGATTGACTGGTACAAAATGTTATATGGCATTAAGTCCGCCAATTTTATAGTCGTTTTATATTTGTATATTAAAGTTTTAACAAACAAATAAATAAAATTAGAATAGAATACAATAGTTTTTTAAGAATACCGTGCATAATTACAATTTTGATGGTGATATAATGCTTATCATACAAATGACAGTATATGTACCATTAGTAGCATTAAAAAAAACCACATACCAAAACTACTAAGTGATGGTACTGATACGAATTTTATACAAAAACGATAATAATGATATGAATGATAAGAACTTTATTAGCTTACCATTATAGGTGACAAATATATGTGGTTTGACATCCATGATGTGATCAAAAAACTTCTGAATTAATGCCAGCTCATTCCGTTCATTGAAAACAATAAACTGCCTGAAAGCAAGAAAAAATAAATCTTTTTTTCTTATTAACATCGTTTAAGGAGTTCGATAGTGCAGTGGCTTAGTGCGCTTTGCCTGCAATTGCTTTTTTTAACAATACATTTACATTTCCTTACCCCTCAAACTCTGGTTTCGGTGTGTATTCAAAATCTTCTACATCTATAGATATTATCTCTCTATTGGTAATTAAGTATCCTTGTCCGTCTATCATATACGAGATCATCATAATTTGATCCGTTTGCAAATCTGGAAATTTTAATGGCAATTTCGTTGTTTCTATATCGAATGCCAAGACAATTGGATCTGGCCTCTCTATGATATCATCACGCTTTGTAAAGATTGGTTGATCAGTTCCTCTGCTCTTAACTGTATACCATGTTCCACAGAATATTTGCAAATCAATTGCAACTCTCACATGATATGGAACATCATGCTCTCTAGAAACACCAAGTATATTTTAAAAAAATCAATTAATACAATACTAAACAACAAACAAATTAAAATAAGACTAGTCAGAACACATCAAATATACAAGTCATAAGACAGTGAAATAATATAGATTGAACATGTTATTAAAAATAATGTTTTATTTGGAAAACAATACAGAATTTGTTTGCAAGACACATTAATACAATTGCCATACCTAATATCTAAGATATTTTCCATGTGGTCAGTGGTCTTCTTTGCATGCTCCAGAGCAGCAGCACTGGTGAGAGCATTAGTCAACATCTCTGCATATATAGCGTCTTTCTTTTCCCTCTCTTTATTCTTGTTTACTGCTGTTAATATTTCTCTTCTCACTTTCATCATTTCATTTTGAGATATAAATGTTAGTTTGATATAACTTTGTTGAATGCCAGACAAATGATTTAGCTAAAAGTATTTTGGATGTTAATTTTTTTTTTGTCATCTCACCTGATGGTAAGTGATTGTAAGTGGTTGTAGATGGAATCAAGCTTCATCTGGAACCCTCAACCAGAGGGGCTGGCTATCTTATCACACATTGTCGGAACACAATAATGCTGTTAACATTATTATTATGGCGACAGATTTTGATAAGATGGTGGTGGATAGCCAGGCGGACTTCAGAGAAGTCCTAACACCAACCAAATCAAGCACAAATTTGTACCCCTACTAATATTATTATATTAAGTTTACAATTGCTATAATTTGGTAAATGTTTCTAATAAAGTTATTATTATCACATACGTAATAATAATAACTTTAACGTAGGCAGAGATCACTCCTTTCCACTTGCAACAAACCTTACACACACAATTATTATGCATTTATACATACATACATAAATCACGCCTATTCCCTGAAGGGGTAGGCAGAGGTGAACTAGCACCCACGTATCGCCAGTGATGATAGGTCCCATGTATTAGGTGGCGAGCCTATTGCCATTTATCGGGTACAAAAGTCGCAGTATAGTATGGCTAGGTGGTATAAGAGGAACGCTGCTGCCCATTCCTCATGACTGATTTATCCTTAGTCGCCTTGTACGACACCCACGGGAAAAGATTTGGGGTAGTGACAATTGTATTCGACTCTGCCGTCACCACACGGCATCTATGCATTTAACCTATTGCATATAAGAGAAGGGTGAAATAATAAATATGAACAACCTGAAAATATACTGGCTGTTAACAACATTAATTTAATTATGAATAAGGATTTTCAAATGAACTTAATATACCAAATCCAAATCTTCTTTTTCGATGACTGTAATTTTGAGGATGGTACTAGCAAATTTTTTTGATAGATATTGTATGACTTCTTGTTCACATTCCTTTCTTGCCATTATTAAGAAATATGGTTGAAACATGAGTGAAATCTTGAATCTTGTACCATCCATCTCTATAAAATAGTAATCCATTGCTGCTACAAGTCTTTTGTCCTCATCTAAAATATCTGCCTGTAACCACACATTAATAGTAGATTTTCCATCAAGTGCACAAAACGAATCATTTTTGTCCGAGACTTTTAGCGGCCCGAGCCGTAGGCGAGGGCTGATAGTAATGTCGAGGATAAAAATGGTTTTGTGGACGAGGTAGAAACTCTGCTTTTCACTTCGATTGCGAGGAAATAAATCAGAATTTCTCATAACATTTCTTAAAATTCAAACTAAAATTAGTACAGTTTTGAATACTGACGGAAATTGTTTTTCCCATTGATATTAGGCTTGGGCTGCAGACATATACAGCCAAGTATTAAATTAATTTTGAAATAATAATTTTCTTAAATTAATTTAATAACCTACCGTACCTGCTTGAATTAAAATTGTAATATCTTTTATGTCTTAAAAAACACATTAGGCAAATAAATTTAAGTAAATATTAAAAAATAACAAATTCTATCTCTGAATTTCTTATTGTGTTTAGATGCATGGCTCATTTTCTTTGCCTTATTATCGACACATTTATGAGTAGATACGTTAATGCTCTAGAGCACAAAATTCGATTTTGTGCAGCCTATATGCTGCACAAATAAGCACTTTCAGAGCATGAGAAGTGAAAAGTAATTTATATGTATATATATGATTATATATTATTAACACAGTTTAACAAAGTTAACATCTATATTTTAAGTATGTTAAGTCTTTAAATGTAATTACATTAATGACATATTAGATATAAAATAAGGTGATAAAATTAATTAGCTTGATTTTTGATCACTTTTATGGAGATGAATTTAAAAATATATGTCATCTATTAATTTTGATAACTATAGTATAATAATCTAGCCAAGAGGTCTTGGGTTTGAATCCTGCTAAAAATATAATTTAGAGGCAAATATTCGGGGATGGAAAATTATAGTACATTATTCGATTTTAATTTTAACATTATATAAATGTTAGAAGAATTAGTACAAAATCTTCTAACCCCAAAATCTTTGTATCATAGTACATGTTTATTTTTTAGCTTATTAACTATGTAGAAAAAAATTAGCGTAACTAATTAAGAAAACTTACTGTATGCATGTTAATCAAGTAACCAGTTCTTTCTTTTACATCTCTGACTCTTTCAAATCCATATTTGGAATCGATTCGATCATTTTCGATTGCATTTCGTAATCTAAGCTCTGAAGATTCCTCACTACAGTGAAAACGGATAAAATACAGTAAAAATATCATCCAATAAGAAGAGAAAAAGAAAATAATGTAACAAACCGTGTTCCCGAAAATGTAGATGCATCTTTCTTATTATTGTCTTCTCGGTCTGCTTTATACTTTCCTGTATTTTGTAAAACCATTTTCTAAACTATTCCACCAAAATTAAGTTCAAATGAAAGTTTGTGTTGCATGCAGTTCTTCTTGATTTTCGTGTAAACATTGAAACTGTCAAATGTCAGAAATTGGCGCCCTTTATTTTTAGTTGTTGTTGTTTGTTTTTAATTTCCCCCTTTTATTTTTAGGGAAGGCAAAGGTATCTTGCCCATACAGCCCTAACTTGAAAAAATTTTTCGTGTATTTTACATAAGAGAACTAAGATCTTAACATTGAAATGTTAAAAAACCGAAGACATATTGTATAACCTAAACCAAAATGTTGCTATGGATTGAATGTTATCATTCTAAATCTAGTCTTGACTTGTTTTAATTACTTTTCTATAAATCACCTGCGAGGTTTATGGTATACGCTACGATATGCATGAAAGAGGAAACATGCTATATATGTTGATAAACGATGCTATGATGATGGTTATATGGGTTAAAAACCGTTGCCTTCTCGTACAGGATGAAAAAAAAAACTGACAATGGCAAACGGAGAGTGAAACGTAGTGTAATACTCTTTGGGAGAGTGTTTGGCGCGTTTCGTGGTGTCAGTCAGATTTATTTTCACTAATTCAAAAATTGGTACAGAGTGGATTTTGTGCAGTGAAAGTGGTGTTATTTTGATGTACAAGCATCCGTGTTGATGTGCAATTATGCAGAATCATCGAAAATAAGTCTCATGATGTGTTAGATGTTGTGGTGAAGATCACTATAAAAAGTGGTTTTATCCATTTCATCAAGCACCATCATTAACTCTGTTACCATTCAATTCGCGCCAAGCACTCCCTAGATACGTTAAAATATGTGGCACCCTTAATTTTACGTAAAATTCATTTCATTCATACTTTTCACCCACTCATTATTTCTTAAGACTACAGATAAAATAGTGCAAGTTTTACATAACAATAAAACTTGTATTATTGAGCAAGACGATGCACAGCATCTGTGAGAGTGTGTTGTATACTTCCCTTGAATTTAGCACCAAACCGGAAATGAAGTTTTACTCTGTGTCGGTTGGATTTAACTTTCACCGGAACTAAAGGCGTAGTGAGCGCCCTCTATAGTAACCTGTCACAGGAGGCCGTTGGCGGAAACCGCCGCCATCATATAAGTCTCACACCAGGAGCCCTTAATGGGATGCTGTGCATCGTCTTGCTCAATAATACAAGTTTTATTGTTATGTAAAACTTGCACTATTATCGGCATGTGACGATGCACAGCATCTGTGAGAGACGTGTTTATAACTCCTGGTGACTATAATCGACGCTATGTGATATATATTCAATATTACCTATACTAAGGTAAAATAAAACACTAGAAAATATCCAAGAAGAATGTTATTCTTTTATGTAAAACAACTATGAGTATATCTTATTATTTTGATTTCAATTCCAACACTAATATAAATGTTAGAAAAATTTATACAATGAAAATCGTGGTTAGAATTCCCCGTATAATAGAATCAATTCCCGCATCAAAATTATAATTTTTTGAACTTTTTCTCACCACAATCTTCTCTATGATTAATTATTCAAATCGGCTCAAAATTAACAGTTAAATTGTTCTGAGTCCTGGATCTGCCTATTATTTGTCTACAATAGAACTTAGCAAACGTATTTTCTGTACGCCAATTTCCACGACTCAGAATTTCCTCGATAGGAAAGTTTTCATACCAATTTAACGAAGCTACGGCCGAGCGTATGGAGCCCGCAGAAGCAGATATCCCCGCATCTTTTAAAACGGATTTTATCCAATTTCCGATCACCGTTCGTGAGGCCGCCTGGGGGGTGCCTCTGATAGTAATGAAAAGGGCGCTCCCACACTCGGCCGTACGTCGCTGTGCACCTAGCTCAATAACTTTCCTTAACCAAAACACAGGGCATATATTTATACTATCATGTTTCAGTAGCTTCCAGCCAGATTGCCTATATGAGGCTGTGTCGGTTTTGGATCCAAACGCTGGGTGTAGAATAACATGGTCACCCGAGTCAAAATAGTGAGATGTGCAGACCTTCAGTAAAGTGAGGTCGTGTACTCGCCGACCTGAAGCTAATAGTAGTAAGCAAGCCAACCTGCGAGATGCTTCAAAAAGTGTTTCGTTAATTGGTTGATGATCTTGTAACCAGGTGACCAAGTTACTCGGATCCCAGATGGGTGGCTTCTCAATTTTAGGCTTTTGAAGAGAGATTGCCTTCAAAATATGTTTGACTAAAAAGTGAGAATTTAAATTTTCGTTGTTTAGCGTTTTTCCTAACGTTAAGACTACTGACTTGTGTAATAAAATAGTCGGATAGGCCAATCTTTCTTCAAGGCACAAATATGCTAAAAATCTAGACAAGCTTTCAGCAGTAGGGTGCTTATAATCAATATTGTTAGTATTACACCACTTAGTCCACCTTGCCCACGCGGGCTTATAAGTTTTTAACGTTGACTCTCTCCAACTCGACTGGAGTAAGGATTTTTCTGCATCAGTCCAACTTCCAGTGGCTTCACTCCACCCCCAATCTCCCAGATGTATATTTCCATGTCTTGGACTAGAGGTGGAGGCAGTCCGGTGCTCTGATCTATCAGGACTAGGGATAAGTCCCTGATCTTCATGGGTTTGCTCAGCGCACGTTGATGGAGGTCTGGTAGCCAAAACGCATTTTTCCACATCGGTGCCACAACCAAGTACACTCCTAGTGCAGTGTTCAAGTGGTGTAACACTCGTGGCAGTAGGCTGGGTGGTGGAAATACCCACGCCCGTTGAAATTGCCACTGGCGGCTGAAGGCATTGCAAAACTGCGCAGAGCAATCTCGACAATCTTTCGATACGTATTTCTCCACCACCCGAGTCTGCCCGGTCGCAAAGAGGTCGATCTCCGGTACTCCAAATCTGTGGAAAGCTGCTGTCAGGGCTGGTTGAAGCAGGTGCCACTCGGCGGCCTGCCTTCCTCGGGATAATCTGTCTGTGATGTCGTTGTATTTGCCCGGAAGGTACTCTGCCGTCATGGTGATGCTCCATTTGTCCAGGAGGTTTAGAAGGTGGTATGTCATATTGAGAAGAACCGTCGATCGTGTGCCGCCTTCCTTGCGGATGTAAGCGACTACCGTCCGATTGTCGGACTGCAAAAATACGTGACGTCCCTGCAGGTGAGACTTGAAATGTTTCATGGCCGCTATTATAGCGTACATCTCTTTCCAGTTGCAATGCCAGTTGCTTTGGGTAGGGCTCCACCTGCCCGCAATTTTCTGGTCGTCCATCTGCGCTCCCCATCCGTAATCCGCTGCATCTGTGGTCATGAACTTTTGTATCAAGGTAGGATGCAGACTGCTCGTTATTTGACTGTTGTTCAGGACCTTTATCCACCATTCCAGGTCCTTGATTACTGGTACAGGAATTTTTGATGGGGTAAGAACTGATTTTCTTGCAATTAGTCGAGAGAATAGTTGGAGCTGACGGCAATGTAATCTCCCTCGCGGGATCACTAGATTTGCAAAGTTTAAGGTTCCCAGGACTACTTGTGTTTCCTTCCGAGACATGAAACCTTTCCGAATCGCCCTTTGTGAGTGTGAAACTATGGACTGCACCTTTTTCTGTGGCAAGCATTTTAGACTGAGATTTGTGTCCCATATTAGGCCTAAAAATTCCAATTTCTGTACGGGTGTTATTATTGATTTCTCGAAGTTTATGGTCCATCCTAAGCTCTGTATTATTTCCAATGCTATGATTATTTGAGAAAGCAGAACTGTTCGCGATTGGTTTACTAGCAAAAAATCGTCTAGGTATACAACTACTCGCATGCCCTTGTTTCGAAGGTGCTGAGCTACCCAGTTGGTCAGAGCAGCAAAGTTTTTTGGAGCGCAAGAAAGACCGAACGGTAGGCAGCTCATTTGAAGAACTTGCCGCCTGTAAATCAAGCGGAGAAACCTCCGATGAGATACTGTGACCGGTACATGGAAATAAGCTGACAAAAGGTCGAGCTTCACCATCCAGTCCCCCTTCTGCAGGAATCGTGGTATTTGAATTTGTGAGATCAGCTTGAAAGGCTTTGGTATTATAAACTCGTTCAGCCTCTTTAGGTTGAAAATTGGTCTGAACGATCCGTCGCTTTTTCTCGTCAGGAACATGTTGGAAAAGAAACTCGGGCCGAGATGACGTTGGTCTGGAATCTCCAAGACACCTTGTTCGAGAAGAGTGTCTATCTGCTGCGACATATTTGCAGATTGCCGAGTTTCGAAGCGACGGAGGACTCTGGTCGTAGGATGCACGAGCACAGGTCTGGAGGTGAATGGCAGGCGCATTCCCGTAATCATGTCGAGAAGGGCCTTCGGGGCCCAAACCGCCTGCCACTGCCTCCGATACGCTC
Organism: Cataclysta lemnata; assembly: GCA_963931975.1. Taxonomy (NCBI): domain Eukaryota; kingdom Metazoa; phylum Arthropoda; class Insecta; order Lepidoptera; family Crambidae; genus Cataclysta; species Cataclysta lemnata. The sequence goes on along the minus strand of OZ008355.1, from coordinate 3,485,649 downwards.
GAAGGCAGCCTCCGTAAAAATTTAGTTGACGAGGTGGATAGTCATTTATCGAATTGCTTTTTATTGGGCTGGTTGATGTTTTTCTTATACACCTTCTTACCCTTTTTATCGCCTGAATGTCTTGATGGTCCCGAGAATATTTTACGTCTACCCTCTTCTTCTCGTGAACGAAAGGGCTGATTAGTAGAGTCTTGTGAAGGTGCCGGTCTATTGGGTTTGTTAGAAGACTTCGGTTTTGAATCCTTATCCCTATTAAACCATGGCCGTACCCATTTATCAATTCCACCGGTGTTTTGAATATAAGCCCGTAGCTGATTCTCGTCAAACAGATGCTTAGAGTTCGGGGGAATCTTACGAAGACCCTCCCGCAGATTTTTGTTGGGCACTTCACAAAGGATACGCTCCCTCCGAGTTTCGATATATTCGGCCCTTTTACCGCAAACCATTTGCATAATTTCCTGGTTTGTCTTGTGGAATTTTGAAGTAGGTTGAAATAATTCCGATATTTTTTCGAATATAGTGTCCGTGGATAGAACAGTGCCCGTCGAAACCGTCCAGTTTATAAATTGTTGCAGAGTGTCATTGAGAAGCTCGCTCTGAGTAATTAACCCATTACAAATTGCCGCCATCAATTTTTCAGAGTTCGCAATATAGTCCTTGTTCTTAAAAAATTGTCTAAGCTCGTCATTGACCTCGAGGTCCACGAAACCGGGCGATGCACAATGTATCTTCAAAGCATCCGCATATCTAACATCTTTCCAAGATGGTTCACCGAATTTCTGCAGTAGTTCCAGGCGTTTCAAATGATCGGCGTTAGCGCGTGGTACTTTAGGATCCTTGAGCGACGTACCTACTATACCCAGGCTCAGCAGGCGTGGTTCAACCTCGCGTGTGTTGCCCGCGAAAGTCGGACGAACGAGATGAAATGCCGAAGCGGTGGAGGTACTCGGTTGCGGGTCAGAATAAACACCGGAATCGGCCACCGGTACAGCCGCACTAACCGCCGATGGCGCATCGCCTAAACTGTCCCTAGACGTCGACGCGGGGGTCGGCCGTCCGGCAAACACAGTTCCGTAATTTGGTAATGCGGGTAGTTGCGCATTTTGCCATAGAAAATTTGTTAAAAAATCAACTTTATTTACGAGCTGTTGAAAATCAGAATCTGACTCACCGAATTTCCTGCGTTTTACCTCATTGCAACCACTTTCCGTGTCGCTGGATGACGAATCCGATTCCGAAGCAATGCTCTGGGTGTGGCGCCGCTTGGGAGCGGCCTGCGCCAGAGCACGTGGCACCGGCGGCGATGGCCGCCGAGTCGGCGCCACCGCCGGCGCCGTCGTGTGGCGCTCGCTTTCTACGCGCTCCATGCCATCGGAACGCACATACTCGCAATTATCACTATCACTCATGATTCACTAATCACGGAAAATCGATAAATCGCACTTAAGCCGATTAACGGTTAGCCCTTTAAGCGAAATTACGCGTACGCAACAAAAAATAAAAAATTCTAACAACTGTCTAAAATAGATGTTGCTCGTTCGAGAAGTAACGACGCTATGATGGCGGCGGTTTCCGCCAACGGCCTCCTGTGACAGGTTACTATAGAGGGCGCTCACTACGCCTTTAGTTCCGGTGAAAGTTAAATCCAACCGACACAGAGTAAAACTTCATTTCCGGTTTGGTGCTAAATTCAAGGGAAGTATACAACACACTCTCACAGATGCTGTGCATCGTCACATGCCGATAATATACACTAAAGACTTGGCTGTATGGGCTGGACCCTTTGCTTTCTTTAAAATATAGGAAGAATTAAAAAAAAAACAATGGCAATCACAGAACACTATTGATCAAAGAGAATACAATACTAAACGTAGTGTATTATATACTCTTTGTACAATACTACGTACTATTGATGGCAATTTGCCAAAACGAATTTGAACGATCGTTTGTGCCAGTTCTGTGGCTGCACATTATGTGAATTTGTGCGCAACAAGGAATTTTGATTGATAATTTCATGGTGCGCAACCAAGCAAGTGTGTATTTGCCAGATTTGCATTTTGGTTGCTTCGTCTTTGTTGTGGAAAACATATAAACGTAATAGTCTATGAATTACTTAAGAGTATATTTGTACGGTGCGGCATCATAGATTTATCCCCTGCCAATTGTTTCAAATGAATAGTAAAAAGACGTTCTAAATTATATTGGTGTGATCCATAGAAAAATGGATAACTCATACATAACCTTCGAAGATTCATATGATGATTTGACTTTCAACAATATTAATTTAAACAAAAATGATAGTTTTTGTGATCAGCTAGCAAAACTGCGTATTTCAGCCCTCACCAAAGCTGCGGAAATGAGTCCACTCATAAAAGAGGTTACGATAGGACCTAACAGCCCTGTTAAAAAACAAGAATCAGTTATAGAGGTACCAGAAGTTAAATGTGAGAAGGAATCTGAAAATTTGATAGAAGATAAAATTCGTGAAGATCTTCGCTACACTCTTTTAATGAAAAAGTATGACAATAAAATGCAAGAAAGTTCAGAGGAGTTATTTAACCATTTTATTGATGGAATGATGGCAAACCGTGCAGATTTCATGAGTAAATATTGGAGGAAGCAAAGTGAAGAGTGTGAAAGAAGAGCCTTTGAACACAGAAGACGTAAAATGCTACTATTGCAAACACTTCAAGAAAATGATAATCTGACTGTGTTAGAAAAAGCTAAATTTGATGAAAAACATAGTCAAGTTATGAATAGGCAGACAATAGAAAACATGAATAGAATTTTAGAAGAACAGAATCGTGCAACTGCTCAATTTGCCTCCATAACAGACAGCCATACTAAAATATGCATTTGTTATAACGAATTGACCAATATATTACAAACAGAACCACTTGCAAAAACAATATGTGAGAAATATATAATAGCAATAAATATTGTTATAGAAAATATAAATCTAATCATGGGATCCTGTAAAACAGGAGCTATTACAGACAAAGATGTGAAACAAGCTGAAATATTAGCCATAAATATAGATAATATTAAGAAAAAAATGTTAGATGAAATAAATTTATTGAAACAACAAGAACTTATTAACAATCAAATAATTGAAGAAGCAAAAAAGAAAGAAACAGAGAAAAAGAAAGAGTTGGAATTAAAAAAAGAACAGGAACAAAAATCTGCTGAGACAGCAAAAGCAGTGGTGAAACCCAATAAACCTATTTTTTATTCAAATACAAATTACAAATATTATTTGGAGCTGATGAATTTCCTTGACAATTACGAAAGTCAGTATAAAGATCTACTAGATAATAGTAGCTTGAAAAAGTTTCGATTTGACTGTCAGAAGGCTGTGAATACACCAGTTAATGCACTGTCTTCAGTGAGTGGGCTACACATGAGAGACAAATATGATAAATTGTCAAAACTCCTAAGAGGTGAAAGAGTTGAAGTGTTGGACACTTATGTGTTAGCATCTCAGCACCCACAAGGCCTTCATTACTGCACTGCCCTATTAGCTAAAAAAATAGTAAGACAAGGAGATCTTTTAGTCTCCAGCAACCCAGAGGCAGCCTTTCCTCTTGCTGCAATTGCAGTTGCACTATGGTCTCAATTTTCTGTGTTTGGAAAACTTTTGGAAGCATACTTCTATAAGAACTGTCCATACCTAGTACCTATGTTTCTGCCGCAAAAGGAAGGTCAGTCGGATAAAGAATTTTATTTATCAAGAGGTTATACATACAATGATGAAGGTCTGGTAGAAAAACAAGACAAATTCTTAAAAAGGATGTCAGGTGTATTCCGATTATATTGTGCTATTTGGATTGCTAGAACACCATCTTTTTTAAAAACTACTAATCCACATGGATTGAAATATGCTTGGAAATGGATAGGTTCTTTTGTTAATTTGAAGCCTGAACCTGATATCTCTGCCACTCTTTTATATGACTTTTTCTCTGTATGTGGTTCAGATTGCATAAAATATTATGGAAAACAATTTAACAAAGTAATAAAATTAATTAGCACAGAGTATCTTGTAATTTTAGATAATATTGACGAAGGTGGTCCAAAATCAAGATTGGAAATATTTTTACAAAATGTAATAAAGACTGGTCATATTCCACCTCCTAATGGTTTGTTGCAGCCCAATACTTGGTAACCTGAATACAATTATGATTAAAGTAGTGTTTGTGACATAAAATTATTAGACATCCTGACAGACTGAGTACAACAATTAAAGCTGCTGAAGGTGTATAATTTGACGCTCCATTGAAGTGGAAAAAAGCAGATCAGGGTGAACCATCAAAATGACTGCATGCATAAACAACTTCACATTTTTCTACTGCTTTCTGGTTCAGTGGAATATCACCCCACAGTACAGTTCCAGTGCACATTGAAATAATAAAAAGAAATCTAAAATTATCATAGTTTTTGTTTACCTGTGATGTTCCCTAACTTTAAAATTTCTGCAATAATGCTGAGAAGGAGAAAAATTCTAACAATGCAAAAAAGAAACGTAAAGAGCAAAAGGCCAGAATTTTTTTTTAAATTATTTCATGTCATTAATAGTAGATTTTCCATCAAGTGCACAAAACAAATCATTTTTGTCCGAGACTTTTAGCAGCCCGAGCCGAAGGCGAGGGCTGATAGTAATGTCGAGGATAAAAATGGTTTTGTGGTCGAGGTAGAAACTCTGCTTTTCACTTCGATTGCGAGGAAATAAATCAGAATTTCTCATAACATTTCTTAAAATTCAAACTAAAATTAGTACAGTTTTGAATACTGACGGAAATTGTTTTTCCCATTGATATTAGGCTTGGGCTGCAGACATATACAGCCAAGTATTAAATTAATTTTGAAATATTAATTTTCTTAAATTAATTAATAACCTACCGTACCTGCTTGAATTAAAATTGTAATATCTTTTATGTCTTAAAAAACACATTAGGCAAATAAATTTAAGTAAATATTAAAAAAATTACAAATTCTATCTCTGAATTTCTTATTGTTTGGCTGCATGGCTCATTTTCTTTGTCTTATTATCGACACATTTATGAGTAGATACGTTAATGCTCTAGAGCACAAAATTCGATTTTGTGCAGCCTATATCCTGCACAAATAAGCACTTGCAGAGCATGAGAAGTGAAAATAATATTTTGTAACTGCCGCAGTCAGAGACGTCATATTGTATTCTCTTTGAGAGACATCAAATGTTATTGAGTACCAAAGAGTATATAATACACTATTGAGTACTTAATCATAGTGTATTAAATACTCTTTGTACTTAATTTTAAAAAAATTAAAATTCAAAACGTCGCTATTTTTGCCGGGTCTATGGTAAAAAAGATACGAGAGAAAATTTGGTTTGGCGCGTTTCAACGGTGTCCGTCAGATTTTATTTCGATATTTCAAAAATTGTTTCGGAGTGGATTTTCTGCAGTGAAAGTGGTGTTAAGTTGCTGCACAAGCATCCGTGTTACATAAATAAAGTAGTTTTCACTTCTCATGCTCTGAAAGTGCTTGTTTGTGCAGGATATAGGCTGCATAAAATCGAATTTTGTGCTCTAGAGCATTAACGTATCTAATCATAAAAGTATCTATATTAAGACAAAGAAAATGAGCTATGCAGCCAAACTCAATAAGAAATTCAGACAGAATTTGTTATTTTTTGATATTTACTTAAATTTATTTGCCTAATGTGTTTTTTAAGACATAAATTAAAAAAAAAAATTTAATTCAAGTAGGTACGGTAAGTATTAAATTAATTTAAGAAAATTATTATTTCAAAATTAATTTAATACTTGGCTGTATTGGTCTGCAGCCCAAGCCTAATATCAATGGGAAAAACAATTTCCTTTAATATTCAAAACTGTCCTATTTTAGTTTGAATTTTAAGAAATGTTAAGTTAAATTACTGTTTATTTCCTCGCAATCGAAGTGAAAAGCAGAGTTTCTAAGTCGTCCACAAAACCATTTTTATCCTCGACATTACTATCAGCCTCGGAGTCCTATTTACTCTGAGCTATCAGCCCTCGCCTTCGGCTCGGGCCGCTAAAAGTCTCGGACAAAAATGATCCGTTTTGTGCACTTGATGGAAAATCTACTATTTCACCCCCTCATCCAGTCGCTATCCATCATGAACTCTGGATTCGACTCGCGCCAAGAAATCCCTAAATTCGTTGCGATAAAATGTGTGTGCGAGTTTATTTTAATGTAAAATTCATTTCATGCATTAATTTCATTTATTCCAAATATTCAAGAAAAGTGAATGAAAATGTAATGAAGAAAGTTTCTAAAATAATCGTTTCAAGCTCGGAGTAAATAGACAGTATAACGATAATATTAATAACTTAAAAAAATATTTAATGTAAAGTCAACAGCACGTCACGTAGCAGGGTTGCCATTTCGAAATTTTAAGTTGCCGTGTTATGATATCTGGATTGCCGTGTTTTGGAATAAAAACTACAAAATTGCCGTGTAGTCTTCGTTGTCTTTGTTCAATTTATATTTATTTTTTCCTTCATATTTTTAATAATTTGTTTCGTTGGTTTGAAATTTACGCAATTTCCTTGGGATCGGATAAAGTGCTTGGCTAACAAAGTACCATTTATTGTGGAAGTAATAATTTTATTTTCTTGTTTTTGTCTTAATCGAATTGACCTCACTGAAAATTCTTTCACAGTCTGCATTGGCGGGTGGAAGGGATAATATGCTAAGGACAAAACCGGCTAAATTTTCGCAACCGAGTTCAGGTTGCGTTAAAACTTTTGACCAAAAGTTAGCAGTTAGCTTTTTCATGTATGTGCTTTTCAAAAAGTTTGAGAATAAAATCAATACCATAAAGAATGAATGAAGTGTGTGCGAATCTAATTCCAAATGCGCGTCGGGATTTCCCCGCTGTCTCATAGAGTCATGACTACGTCTAGTCTAGTAATGTGCCATGTGCGTTATAAGTCGGAATCGGAAAAAATATGTAATCATTGGTTTGCCGTGTTTTAGAACACGGCAATGATTAAATTGCCGTGTACCGTGTTTTATTGCTGAAAAGACCCAAATTGCCGTGTAACATGGCAATTGCCGTGTAAATGGCAACGCTGTCACGTAGTGCTCTTTGAGCACGTCGGGCTACCACGAATGACGAAATGTCAAGGAGTGTTTAGCGCGTTTCGTGGTGTCAGTCAGATTTATTTTCACTAATTCAAAAATTGTTACAGAGTGGATTTTGTGCAGTGAAAGTGGTGTTATTTTGATGCACAAGCATCCGTGTTGATGTGCAATTATGCAGAATCATCGAAAATAAGTCTCATGATGTGTTTGATGTTGTGGTGAAGATCACTATAATGGTTTTATCCATTTCATCAAGCACCATCATTAACTCTGTTACCATTCAATTCGCGCCAAGCACTCCCTAGATGCGTTAAAATATGTGGCACCCATATTTTAACATAAATTTCATTTCATTCATACTTTTCACCCACCCATTATTTCATAAGACTACAGATAAAATATACACTAAAGACTTGGCTGTATGGGCTTGACCGTTTGCCTTCCCTAAAATATAGGGAGAATTAAAAAAAAAACAATGACGAAATGTCAAATAATATCAAACGACTTTGTTCTTTATGATAAGTTCTTAAAGCTTACAATCGATTAAAGAAATTTTAAAGATTTAGGTAGTCTATAGTGCCTTTGATCGTATCTATGGTGCCCATCATCTGGCTGGCTCCTTGCTGTCAAACAAAATTCTCAGCGGTGTCTAATTTGTTCTGTGGATAGAAAATAATGAAAACAGTCGAATAATTTTATATTTTCAATCGATTTTTATGAAACGTTACTATGTAATCCTAAATTTCGATCTATATCGTCTATGCATTTGTAGTGTACTTAAATTTACAACATAAGTGTTGAGTATTGGCCGTCTCATGTGTAATTTTTACTAAGCATTAAAATGGCCAACAAAGAGTTTATGGCTAAAAACTCGGCGTTCAATCCCTACCGGCTATGGAGGAAGGAACTGGGCTTTGGTACACCAATTGGTGGAGGCGATGCCCTATCTCGGAGTTTGTACTGCGGAATGAAGCCTATTGCTTCTTGGGATAGTGAACAGTCTAATAGTGTTCCCACTGGTGGAATATACAACCTTGAGTTCTCTCCGGAAGGGTAAGTGCGGACTATCACCGTCACCTTGACTTTGCTCTGGTCTTTTATTAGAAAAAAGTGAATGGAGTATATAAACTCACCTGTATATCCTTCTTAGAAGACAATACAAGCACTAATTTTCATAAATTATTGTCTGCAATTGTTTAAAGAGATAAAATAAATTTTGGTGAAACTTGTACCAAATCAATCTTATCTATAATATAGAGATATCTATCACAAATGTACAAGTTTGGATTTTCTGAACATAAACGTTTTATGTAACTTAACTTGTATTTAAAGACTTGTCTCTTAGAAAACCAATAGTGTGTTCACTACAGTAGAGTATGTTGTCCTAGAGGAGACCCTCAAAAATTTTTATCCATGCATTTTAAATATATTCCAGATTTCATATTTAACATTTTTATAATTTATAAGTAACAGTAAATAAATAAAATTATACATTCACACCCATCTAGCCAAAAGTAAGTAGCATAAGCACTTGTGTTGTGGATACTAGATAAGGTACAAATTTGAATATACATTATATTATAATAATATAAACAACTAAGACTAGGAACAAATGTCTGCGTTGAGGACACAAACATCTAACCATTTGACCTAATCTACTTTCAAATACTGGTAACATTTTTGATGATATGTGTGTACAACTGTACATATCTTTTCCCTATAAAATGAATACTTTAGTCAATACTATTTTGTTTATTATATTTCAGTTCTCTGTTAGTAGCAGCTTGTGAGAAGAAGTGCATACAAATATTTGACCCGCTCACCCACCAAAGAGTTCACTCGGTACAAGGAGCTCATTCTGATTGTGTCAATTGTGTCAAGTATGTCCATCCTGCTTATTCACACTTGTAATATATAGTAAAAAATCTTTGTACTCTTATTAAATTGAAAATTCTTTATAAAATAATATCTACCTATAAAGTGTAAGAACAGATGTGTAGTGACAGCAGAAAAGAATAAAATTGTTGCTACTCCTGCATCTCACAAAGTTACTAGGACGTATAATATATTGAGAAATGGACAGCAGCATTCCTTATGCACCATCCAGGAAATTACTGTAATTAAAATTTTTCAGTTGAAGAGAACAATGCTGTTCTTAAATCTTCATAAATACTTTTAGATATTTTGGGATCTTCACAAATCAAATGTATTTCAAACATCATTTTGTCTCCTCAATCTCATACATACATACATAAATCACGCCTATATCCCCGAAGGGGTAGGCAGAGGTGAACTAGCACCCACGTTTTGCCAGTTATGTTAGGTCCCATGTAATAGGTGGCGAGCCTATTGCCATTTATCGGGCACAAAAGTCGCAGTAGGTACATAGCTAGATTGTATAAGAGGAACGCTGCTGCCCATTCCTCATCACTGATTTATCCTTAGTCGTCTTGTACGACACCCACAGGAGAGATTTGGGGTGGTGACAATTATATTCTACTCTGCAGTCACCACACGGCTCCTCAATCTCATTAAAAAGTAAAAACTATAGGATGTTGTGTAATTGTAAATTGTCATCTTTATGTTGCTGCATAATGCATTATTATTTATTAAACAATGAAACAATTATAGATTTCTAGATGGGCGAATGTTTGCAACCTGTTCAGATGACACCACTGTTGCACTATGGGATGTCCGAAATCTAAAGAAGAAGATAAGAACACTATTAGGACACTCTAATTGGGTTAAGAATATTGAATTCTCATTCAAAGACAAACTTCTTGTTACCTCAGGATTAGAGGGCAGTATTTATACATGGGACATTAATTCATATACAGGTTTGTAAAATTTCAATATAAAGGGAGTATTATACCCAATGCTTCATAATTTTTTTAATGTATTTTTTAGTATACTTTTTGTACTGCATCTAATTATAGCTAGTCTACTATCTGTCCGACTCTGACAATGTTATTAATTAAAGACATTTATCACAAGTAAATATAGTTTGTCAGTTTCGTTCCTAGGTTATCTGGGTAGGTGCAGTCTATTTCCTCTTCCATTCATATCAGTCAAACGTCAGTTGTGCCATCCACTCCCTTCTAATTTATATCATCCATCACACCCGAAAAGTCATCATCGCCCTGCCCTTATCCCATCCTATTTGGGGTCGGCGCAGTATGTCCTCTTTTTCCATTCTCTTCTGTCACTCGTCATCTCCTCATTCACATCCATCACCTTCATATCACACCTCACACAATCCATCCATCTTTTCAGTGGTCTTCCTCTACTTCTGCATCCATCAACATTCATGTCCATAACTTTCTTACTCACATTAATGGCATCACGTCGCATAACATATCCATACCAAGCTAAACGGCTCCCTTTCATCTTCTCTGTTATTGGCGCCACTTTCAGACTCCCTCTTATGTACTCATTCCGCATTTTTGTCACTCCGCACATCCATCTCAACATTCTCATCTCTGCCGCATGCAATTTTCTTTCATCCGTCTTTTTCACAGCCCAACATTCCGATCCATACATAACGACAGGTCTTATAACAGACTTGTAGATCTTTCCTTTTCGTTTTAGTGGCATTCTTGGGTCGCATGTAGTTGCTGTAACCTGTCGCCATTTCATCCAACCTGCGTTGATCCGGTTTGTAATTTCCCGATCAATCTCTCCATCTGCTTGCACAAATGAACTAGGTACCGAAAATTGGAACAGACTGGCAAAGGCATTCCTGCTAGATTAATGGGTATTGGACCAGAGTCACCACCAAAGTCACATAACATATATTCTGTTTTGGTCCGGCTCACTCTAAGTCCAACACTCTCTATCCTGTGTAGCCATTCTTCGAATCTGTTCTGGATCACTAGGCCATTTTCCGCTACCAGCACAATGAAAAGTGTTAGTGAGTATTTAATAATCACTACAACTTTTTTTATAGAAAAGAGATGCAAAGAATCATCTCGAGACACTGATGAACAGAGAGTGATTGGGATGATATAATTCCAATCAATACTGTTCAATGTTTGGCTTAGCTATAACAGCTGTTCAACACCCAATCTCCTGTATGCTATTGTTACCGTTATACCCTTACCATTCAGGTATCCAAAGGTGGAGGAAGATGATGAGTATAATCAGTTATCGAAATTAAAAAATATATTTAGAGAGAAAAAAATCTGTCGTAAGGAAAAAAAATTATTTCAGAATATAATCTGGTTTACCAACGGGTGTTCCATGCGTCGGGTTTGATGAGGTGTAGGCTGTCACCCGACGCAAAGCAGATGGTCATGTGTACCACTGGAGGACTCTTGGTCATTGTGCACGATCTCAACCTCTCGACTCTGGCACAACACTTACACGGCTTCAAGGTATGAATGCTATGGACTTTCAAACTATTTATATGCAAACCCCTTCTTATTCATTATGACTGAAATCAGTTACTTAACCCTGTTTTAACTAAATCACTAATCTGTCTCTTGTCATCACACTGTAAACACAGTTTGACAATAAGAGATAGATCAGTGATTTAGTTAAAACAGTGTTTAGAAACTGATTTTGTTATTATGAATATGAGGTTAACTATTAAAACACTTATAAATCAAATGAAGGGGAGTGAGCACATGCCTCAGTTTATAAAGTCGGGTCTTTCTAAACTGTATTACTTAATTATATATATATTTTAAAGGAGATCTCAAGTTAATTATTTATTTTATGAAAAGAAAAGGTGTGTGTAAAGTCTCTCTTATTTTTCAGAATATATTAGATTTATGTAACGAATTAGCGTGAAATGAATCGACATTGTGTAAGCAGAATTAATATAAGTCTACCTCTCCTGTGTAAAGTATCCACCAATATTAATGACACCGATTTTCCCCTAACAGCCAAACTTGTACAGGCTTATGCAAATGAGCCAGCAACTCATCCCGATAGCGGCAATGTACGACCACCTGTTCGACAGCAACCGCAAGGAGAATCGTATTGAGTTCGTGTCGGATTTTCCCGACGGAAATGACGCCAAGGTCGTCGGCTCTTTGCAGGTAACTGTAATGCGGCTCTGTCCTTAGGGATTTGTAACAAGACTTAAAACCAATGAAAATAATTTGAATGCTTTGCCCTTTTTATCATCATTGCAACTGAGAAACGTACACTGTTGGGTATAGGTCTTCAATTTGACGGATTCTGCGCTGCCCGCATCGAGCGGCTTCGCGCGACTTTCCCATTACTCTATAAAGAATTAATTTAAGTGAAGGAATCTTTAAATTAGTTGGTTAACTGCCTCGAATGTCCTCATAACTCTGCAACTATCAGTTAAAGAGGAATAGTTCTTAGAAAGATACATACATACAAAAATCACGCCTATTTCCCCGAAGGGGTAGGCAGAGGTGAACTAGTACCCACGTTTCGACAATTGTTAGGTCCCATGTAATAGGTGGCGAGCCTATTGCCATTTATCGGGCACAAAAGTCGCAGTACATTGCTATTGCTAGGTGGTATAAGAGGAACGCCGCTGCTCATTCCTCATAATTGATTTATCCTTAGTCGCCTTGTACGACACCCACGGGAGAGATTTGGGGTGGTGACAATTTTATTCTACTCTGCCGTCACCACACGGCACATTCTTAGAAAGATGGATCACTTTAAAGTTTCAAATTCAAACAGTTTGAAGTTTAAACTGTTTCACTTCGTATTAAAATACCAAAATTGACCATCTGTTAACAGCTTTCTAGTTAAAAAGACCACAGAGCTGCATACTTGAGTGTGAGAATAAGAAATAAATCATTTATAAAAATAAGTGGATCATGCTTCAACTGCGTTTAGTTTCCACGCCCGTCAGTACCAATAAGTATAGCGGATATAGGATAAGTATAAGTATAGATTTATCCGTTTATTTTGTCCACAGATACATCCCCAAGGTTGGAGCGCTTTGAGCAGAAATATTAGTCATGACGATAGATCTGAGGTAGGTACTTATATGTGTCTGGTACTTATGATATTCTGCAAGAATTGTCGTGAAAGTAACAGCTTCCAAACGCCGTTACTTTCACGACAACTTAATTAATTCTTCGCCAGCTGACACATGGAAATTTCTAAAATCCCTCGGCTTAATTAAAAAGCAGACGAATTCCATTCCTGCCTCTCACACCCTTGATGATATTAACCAACATTTTTCAGCCAGTTCCAACTCTAATTTGTTGGATAAGGCTATTGCTCTCAAACACGTACCTTTCCTTTGCAGCCAACCATCTAATGATTTCTTTTTTTCTCCTTAATGATTCGTAAAACAGTTATGTCCCACAAGTCAAGGGCAGTCGGTGGTGATGGCATTAGCCGGCAGATGATTGTATCCTGCTTAGATGCTTTTCTCCCTATAATAACTCATATCATCAACACATCTCTTGCAACCGGCTCTTTCCCTTCTGCATGGCGTGGGGCGCATGTACTACCTCTTCCAAAGCGAAATAACCCTACGTTGCCCAATCATTTCAGACCCATTTCCATCCTACCCTTCCTATTTAATATTCTTAAAGCGGTTGTTCATCGTCAACTATCTGCCTCTTTCTTTCAACATAATGTCCTCTCTCAGTACCAGTCTGGTTTCCGGCCTGGACATAGTACGACGACGGCATTGTTGAAAGTCACTGAAGACATGCGTGAGGTCATGGCGGATTCACGATTAACGCTATTGGTACTAATTGACTTTTCTAATGCTTTCAACGCCGTTGATCATGATATTCTTCTTGCTATCCTCTCACATTTGCGAGTCAAATCTCCGGAACTGGATTGGTTCTCCTCTTATCTTTGGGGGCGCAAGCAAGCGGTTCGTGCTAACGACTCGTTGTCTGAGTGGCATGATTTAGCGGCTGGCGTTCTCCAAGGCGGTATACTATCTCCACTTCTCTTTTCAGTTTTTATCAACCTTATTTGTCCTATTCTCAGTAACTCTCACCATCTGTATGCAGATGATCTACAGATTTATGGATGATCTGATGCTGTATGATGCTGTACAAGCTATTCACGATGATCTCATAAAAATTGCTGAATGGTCTCATAAGTTCGGCATCTGTGTCAACCCGGGCAAATGCCAAGGAATCTTAGTGGGTAGCTCTCGTACTTTATCCAAACTTGACATGACTACTGTTGCGCCCCTCTCCTATGGTAGTACGCCGATTCAGCTGGTGCCTAATGTCGTCAATTTAAGTTTATGTATTGACAGCACATTGAGCTGGCGGCCCCAGGTTGAACGCATAAGTCACAAAGTCATTGGTATTTTGAGATCTTTATATCATCTGAAACATTTTCTACCAATTTCAACGAAAATCCTCTTAGTTCAATCCACAATTCTCCTTATCTTCGATTATGCTGACGTGTGTTACACGGATCTGTATTTACGAGAGATGGAAAATGTGATAGTGATATTGAAAAGAGGGTGAAAGCTGGGAATATGATAAACGGGGCTTTGCACACTTTTATGAACAGCCAAAGCGTGTCCAGAAAGGCTCGTATGGCTGTTCATAATGGAGTGCTGGTCCCGACATTAATGTATGGAAGTGAAAGTTGGGTATGGGAGAAGAAGCATGAAAGTAGAATAAATGCAGTAGAAATGAGAGCGTTGAGGAGCATGGCTGGGGTAAGGCTGAGCGATCGATTGTATAACAGTGTGATAAGAGAAATGTGTGGTTTGAAAGAAGATGTAATGACAAGGATTGAGAAAGGGATGCTCGCATGGTTTGGTCATGTAGAAAGAATGGATGAAAGGAGACTGACAAAAAGGATATACATGGCGAAAGTGAATGGAGAAATGGGAAGGGGAAGGCCTAGGCGGATCTTTCATAATCAAATTGAAAGTCTATTAAATAAGGGCCAGGTCAAGAGTACCCGAAACCGACGGGCATGCATGATGAGATTAATGAGATTGGATGAAGCGAAAGAAGTATGTAAGGATCGTAGCAAGTGGAAAGAAGTGATCTCTGCCTACCCCTGTGGGAGAAAGGCGTGATATATGTATGTATGTATGTATGTGTTACACTGACGTAACTCCTGAACATCTTAACAAATTGGATCGCTTACTCAATAGTTGCATTCGCTTCATTTATGGACTACGTAAATACGACCATATTTCTTCATTTAGGCGTAAGCTTAAATGGCTAACGATTCGCCAACGACGGGACTTAAGGTTACTATCCACACTTTATTCCATTATTAATGATCCATATGCGCCTGGATACCTGAAATGTAAGTTTCAATATCTGGGTGCTTCTCATAACCGTAACCTTTGATCAGACAGCAAACTTACACTCTCAACGCCTTTTCACCGCACTGGTTTTATTTCCAACTGCTTCACTCTTCAAGCAATACGACTCTGGAACGCACTCCCACCTCACATTCAAAGAGCAAAAAATAAACTTGCTTTTAAACATCTTGTGCGCAATCACTATTTGTAATCTGTTACACCAATCTCACTATAATTATCTGACATTAATTTTATATATATGTACACATATAATAAACATATAGTTAAAATTAAAAATACGAACTATAAATAGAATAGAATAAGAATCCGCCTTGCCTACTTTAAAAATTTTGCCCGCTCTTCCGCTATAATTTATATTAATTTATACTCCAGCTATTATAACTACGTCACGAGATAAAAACGTAAACAGTTTTGATATGTCTCTTTATCGTCGAAATGCATTTAAAAAAAAACATACACAACAAACATCTTCTCAAGGATGATTCCCGTTCTTTATCCTTAAACTCTGTCCATCATGCCACCGACTTTTATCTTCTTCCATTAAACGCTACCCATCACTTCCCAAACTGTGCTCCCTCTCTTTTGGACTTAATTATTGTCTCATCCCTTGACCATGTCGTTTGTCATGGTCAATGTCCCGCCGATTCCTTTTCTTATCACGATGCGATATTTTTATCTTACAAGATCCGTCCACCCAAAGTCAAACCTAATATCCTACTGCTGCGCAATTTTAGTAGTATGAATGTCGACTCACTTCGCGAAGATGCCTTTGGCATTGACTGCTCGGCGCTTTTACTTGTGAGTCAGTTGATGCTAAAGTGAACTCATTAGTTGATCACTTACAAATCTATATAACGTGCACGGTCCTATCCGTAAAGTGAAAATCAAATATGCTCCATCACCTTGGCTTACACAAGACATCAAACTATTAATAGATAAGAAAGCGGCCGCAAAGACTAGATACAAGCATCGGCCAAATGACAGTAACTGGGATAAATATGTCACAATCCGCAATCACTGTAATAAGGTGTGTAGGAATGCCGAACGCCAATACTTTCACACTTCTGTTAAAAACGGAGATCCAGCAAAGGTCTTGAAATTTCTCTGTTCAATTGGTATTGGGAAGTCACGTCAAGCGGCGATGTCAAATCAAATCAAATCAAAATTCGTTTATTCATATCTGGTATGATTACAATACACTCATGAATCGTCAAGACAATACATTGATGCCTGGCGGTCTTAATTTAAACTCTTTAAATTTACATTTTGCCTCAACATCGGTTTGAATTGTTGTGTTAAGAAGAGCATAATGTCCATTTCATCATCTGCAGTGGGTTGTGACTCATTAAGTCATAAGATGGTACTCCCTATCCTTGATGTGATATACTTCCTGTTATTTCCCATATCCTTAACTATTACGTACAAAGTGGTGTTTTCCCCTCTGTGTGGAAAGATGCCCAAATTACTCCTTTACCAAAAAAACCTAACCCTGCGTCCTTCTCTGACTATCGCCCTATCTCCATCCTTCCATTTCTTTCAAAAGTTCTGGAGCGGTTAGTCCATGACCAACTTACCTTATTCCTTTGTCAAAATCACCTCCTTAATCCTTTTTAGTCTGGTTTTCGTTCAGGTCACAGCACCACCACTGCTCTTATCAAGATCACAGACGACATACGATGGGGCATGGAACAAGGCTTATTAACTGTGCTCTGTCTCCTTGATTTTAGCAATGCCTTCAATTCTGTGGATTTGGATGTACTTCTTGGTATTCTACGCTCTATTAACATACCTCCAACGGCAATTGATTGGTTTCATAGTTTCCTGTTTGGACGCCGGCAGAGCATATGCACTGAAGATTCTACATCTTCTTGGTGCTATACATCCGCTGGGGTTCCTCAGGGTGGCGTTTTATCTCCCTTACTATTGTTTTCTATTTTTATAAATTTTATCTCTGAACAATTAACTTCGTCCTACCACCTTTATGCAGATGATCTACAACTTTATTGCCAAGTGGCACCGGATCAATTTACAGACGCAGTAAACAAATTAAATACTGACTTAGAACATATTTGTAACTGGAGTAACGGTCTCCAAGTAAACCCAGCCAAAACTAAGGTCATTACTATTGGTAGTCCTCGAATGTTTTCTAAAATTGACTGGTCTGTAGCACCTAAAGTTGTATTTAACCAAACTCAGTAAAACAATAAAGAACTTAGGTCTACTTTTTGATAATGACTTGTCTTGGAGTTCACACTTACAAGAACTTAGCAGAAAAGTTTTTGCTTCGGCGGGTTCCCTTAGGAGACTTCGCAATTTCCTTCGCGCATCATTCCTACGACTACTAAACTTGCGCTAGCTCAATCGCTCCTTCTCCTAATCCTTGATTATGCTGACTCCAGTTTTACAAATTTAACCGAAGAACAATTGAATAAACTTGAGCGACTTCAAAACTTTTGCATAAGGTTTATATTTGGCTTACTACTTGGCAAATATGTTTCTCGTGCTAAACTCAAGTGGTTACCCGTCCTTATACTATCCTGTTTCATCCTAAATCGAATTAAGTACCTTCACGAGACCCACCAACGAGTATTGAGATCGACAGAGAATCTGAGGTTGGAGACACCAGCTTACTTCACCAAATTCTACAAAAACTCTTTACTGTGCAGGCTGTTCTATTGTGGAACTCTTTACCTCCCCACATACCGAACAACCTCAAGAAACAGGTTGAATGATTGAACAATTGTATGTACATTGTTCACTCGTAAATATGTAAGTATATATTATACTAGCTGTGCCCGCGAACTTCGTTTCGCCATCAAAAAGCTTTCATACAAACTTTCATCCCCTATTTGAAATTGAAATTTAAAGAAAAAATACCCTATTTTTAACCCTGGGTTATCAACTATATTTGTGCCAAAATTCATTAAAATCGGTTCAGCGGTTTAGATTTTTCATACAAACTTTCATCCCCTTTATAAACCCTTTAGGGGTTGATTTTTGAAAAACATAGTATTCTATGTTCCACCCTGGGTCTTCAATTGTATTCCAAATTTCATCCAGTGGTTTAGCCGTGATTGAGGGACAGACAGACAGACAGACAGACAGACAGACAGACTTTCGCATTTAGAATATAGTATGGATTAACATAGCGTTTATACAAAATAGTTCCCACATAGTTCCCGTTCTTGCGGGATTTTCGGAATGGTCGAGTTTCCGCAGAATTTTTAGGATAAAACCTATGTTTTTTTTTCGAGTTCCAAACTATTTATATCTGTACAATTTTTTAAGTAAATTAAATTATTATAGAACTTCTGCATATACTACATTTTTTGTTTTATTGTCTTGTGGCAGAAGAATATATTGATTTTCGCCACAACCTGATCTTGATAAGGCGAAACTTAACTAAAGCGTAACTCGTAAAAAAAAAGAAACGTAAGATTAATAATTAGGAACCTAATTGTTTTTATTTTTAACGATTATGTCAAAAGAAAATCCGTAAAATGAAAATAAGTTAACAAACTTTATACTTAAACTTAACCCTAATCTAATGAGAATAAATAGGTAGACCACACCTATTTACAGGTTTTACCTAAAGCGAAAAAAAAATAGAAACTAAATACGTTAAACTAAACCCTAATCTAATAAGAATAATTAAGTAGGCGATACCTATTTAGGTACCTACAGGTATTATGTACCACAAAAAAATATTAGAAACTGAATACTATTTTTAAAACAAACGATACTATACTTTTAAAAAACACATACTTATTAATTAATAATCTACATGAAAACAAAAAAGTGTTATTATTGTGTCACTAAATACTATCCTAAAACAAATAAAGTACCTACTATATAGAAAACAACCTCAAAATGAAACTGTGTTTAAAAAGTAATATTACGATGATAATTATATCGCATAAACAAATTAGCGCTGTATTCAACCGTTCAGTAGGGAGCCGACCGCGCGAGTGAGCCGCGCGGCATGGTATCTCGTAGAGCTGCACCCCCCTCCCGGCTTGCCCGCAAGCACCGCCTCTCTCCCGCCGCGCCGGCCAGCGCAGTGAGCGCAGAGAGCGAGTTGGTTTTGTTTCGGAGTTATTTATCATTGTAATCTTTAAAGTTTTTTGTTGAAATTAAGCTATGTCAAAGACAATTTTATTCACAATGAAGTACTCTTAACCAACAACATATTTATATTTATATTTGAATAAAGATTAATATTATTATGTTGATACAACTTAAACAAATTATTTCGACCAAACGGTCATTGTGACTAAACCTTAAAAGATAGACATATGCCGTCGCGGACTTTTTTTTAGATCATGTATAGAGGAATAATTCTTTCATACATATTTTTTGTGTATCTTGAACCGTTTTCGCAGCGCACGCAAAGAAAGCCTTCAAAAATGAATAATTTTCCCCGTTTTTTACACATTTACCGCTCTGTCTTTGCTCCTATTGGTCATAGCGTAATGTTATTTAGCCTATAGCCTTCCTCGATAAATGGACTATCCAACAAAAAAAGAATTATTCAAATCGCACCAGTAGTTTCGGAGATTAGCGCGTTCAAACAAACAAACAAACAAACTCTTCAGCTTTATTATATTAGTATAGATGGATATATATAAGTATGTGTATTTGTATATACTGTATTTAATAGTGTGTAGGTATATTATGTATTATATTTATGTTAATATATTATATGTATTAAAAGATACATCGCCGTCTTACCACAATTTCAATATTTTTTAATCCTGTCCATCCTAAGGTTACCTGGAAGAGATCGCTTTTAGGGATAAGGTCGCCCTTTGTACATTGTAATCGTTTATAAATGTTTTTTTGTGTGTAATATCTGTAAAACCGGTTGATGTACAATAAAGTTGTATTCTATTCTATTCTAATTCTGCAGTGGTCATGCATCCACGACATCCAACCGAACCCGCCCGCGGCGAGCGACAAGTCGTGTCGGGACTCCGTGCCGGCGAGGGCCCCGCGGCGGGTCCCGGCGCGGAGACCGAGGCGCCTCCGCCCCCGGGTGCACCGGCAGCCCCGCCCGCAGGCCACGGTCACCCCTGCCACGCCCTCGGTGCCACCTCGCTCGGCTCAGTAAGTTTGTGGTGAACATTTTGTATGGTGCGGTGACGGCAGAGTAAAATTGTGACTACCCCCGATCTCTTCCGCAGGTGACATACATGGTGACTAAGGGTTAGGTCAGTGATAAATAATAGACAGCAGAGTTCCTCTTATATCTTAATATACTAGTTATTATAAAACCATTGTAAGTGAGCTCTGCCACACCACAGTCACGTTACGTAATTTTTCCTCTTTTTTTTTACAGACAAGTGGCCAATCTATGTTAACGAATAAAATACAAATGTCACTTTTTAAAAGCTACCCTTACATTTGACACTACGGTCGCCATATTGTTTTCTCTGTAATACGTCAGTTTCATACATACACGGCCGCCTTGGTCGAATGCTCAGATTGCTGGGTATTGGCCAAGAGGTCCCGGGTTCGAATCCTGGTAGGGGCAAACTTTGTGATGACCACAAATGTTTGTTTCCGAGTCATGGTTGTGTTTATGTAGTATATTTTCAACATTTATGTACATAATTATATTAAAAATATGTCCGGCATCTAGAATCGATAACACAAGTGCTTAGGCTACTTACTTTGGGCTAGATGTTAGGTGTGAGTGTTAAAAATATTTATTTATTTATTTATCGATTATAATAAAAACATAGGGTTTGACCAAAGGCTTTAAGGGTTACCACTGTATTGAGCAGTTATCATAAAAACCATTTCATTAACGTGTCCAATAGATGGCAATAAGCTTTCTCCGTTTACATGGGCCTATAGGCTTCTTATTTGCTCGCCCTACGTATGCTAAACCACAGCAATATTCGCTAAGGCCGGTTATCGGATGGGTGTCCAAAATATATTATCTTGAGTTCCTCCGTGCTTCGGAACAAGCATGTTAAGCCGTTGGTCGCGGCTGCATCTGCCAGTGTGGCTGGTTATGGGCCATTCCGTTGGGCGTTTACGAATGCACTTCTACATTCTTCTATCCATAGGGAAAGCATGTGCCCCAGCAGTGGGCACGTAAAAGGCAGGGTTATGATGATGATGATATATGGTTGGTTGATGATAATCTAGCAGTCAATACACCTCTACATAATATTAGGAACCCTTTCGGGGATGAAGAGATTAATAACAGAGTCAGCAGCATGTCAGACCACCACAATATGTGCAATTTTTTTCAATCGATTTTGAGCTTTACAGCAAACTAAGGCACCAACACTTAAACAGGCGATTATTATTTAACCGTCGATTTTTGACATTTTATCGAATGGAAGAACTGTCAAAAACTGACTGTTATTATTTAATCAGTTGTTTTACGTTTTGGTGAACTCAAGCCTTATTTGTTTGCTGGCGGCATTGCTTTAGGCCGTAATGATCCCAAATCTCTCCCGCGGGTGTCTTACAAGGCGAATAAGTGTTAAACAGTGACCACGAATGGGCAGCACCGTTTCTCTCATACCATCCATCATTAAACTGCGACTTCCTTGCCAGATACATGGCAATAGGATCAACATGAGACCTAACCAAATTGGCAAAATGTGAATGTTAATATACCTCTGCCTACCATAATGCGCGATTTATGTATGTATGTAGTCTTCGCACCGTCGCATGTACGCGAAAGTAAAAGTAAACCATCGTCCACAGGCCGTCGGCGAGCCGGGACAGGGACGAGGAGCGGGACGAGTCCGAGCCGGAGCCGGGGCCGAGCTCGGCCCGCGCCGAGGAGGCCGAAGCGGCCAGCGCGCGCCTCGGCGGAGTAAGGAAATCAATCGTACTCATTAGGTACCAGCATACTCACACGGTGCTTATGTCACGTTTGTTTCTAGCAAGGGTTGTCCAGCATACAGAATGACGTCTGGGAGGCTTCTATTACTATCAAACAGCATAGGACCTTGCAGGAAATGTACAGTAGGTAAGTGCTGCGTGCTGGATGTTGCCAAGGGCTGGCGTGCTGGATGTTGCCAAGCGTGTGCCTTTTAATGAGCTGTGCATGCGTACTGTGATAGGAGCTTGGTTCGATGCGGGGGTGACCATCGGAGAAGCTAAACAAGTAATTTGTACAAAGATAGGCCAATGTGGCTGGCGATTGGGTGTTTTGAGGCGGTGAATTGGATTTTTTGGTAGCAGTGTTTGATTTTTCTCAGCAATTAATCAACATAATTTTAATAATAGAGACAGTCTTAAATTGCAGCATATTCTTAGATAGTATAATAGAAACGCTGCTGCCCATTTCTCACCAATGTTTAACCCTTAGTTGCCTTGTACATTATTAAACATTAAATAAAAAAGAGGTTAAGATATTAAAAGGTTTTTAGATGCGGGATTGCAACTTCCGCGATCGCCTGCCTGTAACGCACTAATATATTAGCATATTAATATTTATAATTTATTTATTTCAGGTAATAAAAATCCATTATTTTCTAGTAAAGTTTCAAATTAAATTACATCAAATCATCTAGATACGAATTGTTAAAAAGGTATAATGTAGAAAGCATATTTACATATAAAAAAAAGGGGAAAAATGTACCTATGTCTGTGTTCATCAAAAAAATTTGCCCCTACCAGGTTTTGAACCCGGGACCTCTCGGCAAATAGCCGGCGATCTGACCAACTTTAATCCGTTATATGTCTTACTGCCGCACTCGGAGACGTCATCCAGCGATAATGAGTATTTAAAGTCAAAAAATGTCAATTCAAAAAGTCGCTTTTCTTGCCGGGTCTATGGTCTAGATTCAAAAGGTTTTGTTTTACACTGAGTACTCATCAAAGTTAATTGACGTCTCTAAATGCGGCAGTAACTGCCGCACTCAGAGACGTCAAATAACGTTAATGAGTACTTAACGTAAAAAAAGGACAATTCGAAACTAGTCGCTATTCTTGCCGGGTCTATGGTCTATTAAATACTCATTAAAGTTAATTGATGTCTCTGATTGCGGCAGTAAGTCTAGCCCTCAACATCTGCGATGCGTTAGGATAATAATGTGCCGTCGGCTTTCGACAGGGGCCAGGTGGGCCGCAACTTCAACATGCAGCGCATAATGGGCATCAACACGGGCATCGCGCCCCCGGGCGCCCTACGACGGCCGCAGCCGCCTGCCCAGGACGAGGGCATGCCCGTGCAGAGGCACGCAGACAGGTATGATCATCATCATCGTCACCAGCCCTTTAATGTCCCCACTGCTCGGGCACGGGCCTTCCCTATGGATGGAAGAACTATATTCTTTCATCAGATACATGTATGATCACTGACCTCTATTATACAGGACGAGGGCGCGCCCGTGCAGAGGCACGCAGACAGGTATCATACACTGTTCACTGAAAGACCTTGGCTTGGTCTTGACGTAGAACGTCGTTTTCGCAAAATGTCATCGTGAAAAATTTGGTCACTTTAGCATAATGTCACGTTCGCAGAACGTCATTTTCGCAAGATGTCACTTTAGAAAATTTATATTACTAACAGAATCGTAGAATCGGGTAAGTAGGTAATAAATTAAAAAATCAGCATAAAAACAATAATTATAAATTAACAACATTGCCGTGTGGTGACGGCAGAGTAGAATACAATTGTCACCACCCCAAATCTCTCCCGTGGGTGTCGTACAAGGCGACTAAGGATAAATCAATGATGAGGAAAGGGCAGCAGCGTTCCTATTATACCATCTAGCTATGTACCTACTGCGACTTTTGTGCCCGATAAATGGCAATAGGCTCGCCACCTTATTACATGGGACCTAATATATGTGGCGAAACGTGGGTGCTAGTTCACCTCTGCCTACCCCTTCGGGGATATAGGCGTGATTTATGTATGTATGTATGTAATTAACAACATTTCAAAAATTATAACACCCCAAAATAAAAATACCGTTTCTTTTTTTTCCAATTCTGACTTCGGAAATATATATTTTTTTTATTTTGTTCTAACTTAATTACAGAGAAAAAAAATAAAATGTAAAAAACATGCGATGACGTCACAGTCACGCAATCAATCAATATCATGTCAGTCAGTCATGAATCAAATCAATTGTCATCAATTGTCGTCGTCGAAAATAACATTAATAAAGTAACAATAAATTTAATATCCTTCCCAGACCTTAATTTTAACTAATTTAAAACTTATTTTACTTGAAAATTAATTTCAAACATTTCAAATAATATGTTTTTATTTTTGCCACCGAAAACGCCAGATTGTCATTTCGCCATTTTTTCGTAACTGTGACGTCATTTGGCGCTCATGTCTGTTTAGAATGATCGGAATTTTAATAATGATTTTTTGTATGAAAACGACGGAATTCAGAAAAAATTAAAAATATGGGTGTCCTCATTTTCTGTTTAATTTCATATAACATCATAATAAAAGTAAGTTGAAAAAATGAAATGTTGTCAATTTTAGACTACCCAAAACTGTCAAAGAACAATGCCCACTTCCCATACATTTGAAAACCTGAGAATGAGGTCTGTTGTAAAAATACAGAATATACCAAAAATGTTAGATGTAACGATTAGAAATTATGTTCTGTTGTCAGTTTTTAGAATTAAAACGCTACAAAAATAGAAAAACACAAAATATACTTTATAGGTTAGGATTTGCCGTGATCAGTGATAAATGATTGAAATGTTTGTTCGAAACAAAAAAAAACGGAAGGTACGTAGCCAATTAATTTCAAATTATTTTGTAATTTCGTATGTATCTACACAGTACACATAAACAAAATATGTAATTAGTGTAACCTGTAGGTAAAAAGAAATACAATTTGAGTTAACTTGGCTAAAATACGGGAGTTCGAAATTAAAACACAATAAAGAGATACATAATATAATGATGTTTTATTTGTACAGATTTTGTTAATTATAATAATAATTTACATTGATTCTGCAACGCGAAAACGTTGAAAATTATTCAAGCATACGTTGATTTCTTCGTGGTGGCCGTGGCGACATCACGTATCCAGCAATGGTTGTGAGGTAAAGAAAGTAGGTATCGGAGTCCAAGGGAGTCGTAAAAAACAGGAAATCACTCAAAATCGCACAGTACACAACGACACGCAAACACAATAACGAAGGACTGCGCCGGATTCTATGGCGTGGCGATTGGCGGTTGGCGGAGCTTCCCCTAGCAGATGACGAACGTCAAAACAATCCGTTTCATGCATAATCAGCTGAAAACTATGTAGCTATTATGTACAGCATACTTTACGTTTTCTTGTGTATTGTGAATTATTTTTATATTTTTTCTTCATAATATTAATAAATTAATATAGTAATATGTAAATACGAAATATAAAATAGATACCACTTCAAACGAATACTTGTTGGCATTGCGTGTAAAGGAACATATAAATAAATATGTATATATTAAATAAATATATAAAAATATATAAATAAATATATATATAAATATATAAAATAGCGTTTTGCAAAAGTGACAATGTTCGATGGTGCGTGGGTGGGACCTCTGCCCACCCCTTCGGGGATATAGGCGTGATTTATGTATGTATGTACTATGTGCGAAATTTACGGTTCTGCGAAAGTGACGATCGGCATAAAGAAAGACGAAAGAAAATAAGAATGTTGAGATGAATCCACAAATGGCGAGATCAGGAATGAGTCCGTCAGATAGTCTGAAAGTGGCGCCAGTGACAGAAAATTACTAATGTTAAAATAACAATTTATTGATAACCTTAACGAGCCTTTGTGAAGGTCGATATATTTTATTGTTATGAATTTATCAACCGAAAACGATCGATAAACGGTCGTTATGTATGTTGGGACAGCTAGCAGCCCCTGGATTAAAAAAAAAATCTTTTGCTCGCCAGCATATCTCCTTCCACCTCCGGGCAAACGCCACGTGAGCGGGCGGTCGTGCTGGAGGACGACAGCGATGTCCGGCACTACATCAGACAGAACAGAGACAGGCTGCTGTACTACATAGAGGAGACCAATGAAGGCAAAGGCTTCATCAAGGTAGGCTTACTTTGGACTTTTTCACTTTCGATCACTTTGGATTCACTTTGAACCCTGTTGTTGTCTTCCATGGTGACTTAATTGGTCTGTTGCGATCAATAAACAAGACACGTAACTTTATTATAACTGGTTTATTAGGACTTTTACAGAATTACGAGTTTTGCGACTAGTACAACAGGTAGGTTGAGAACGCCATCTTGAATACGAGTGAGACGACGCCCTAGTGATGTGCATTCACATAGTGATGTGACACTCATAAAAATGACATAAGTAGCGTTGCCAGCCGTCCGGATAATGCCGGACATAGGTAGGATATTTGATTGCGTGTCCGGCCAAAATAAACGGTGTCCTGCTTTTGTTAGGCATTTCGCACGAGCAAATTTACATAAATTTTTTTCGTCGTACCTATTAATACTGAGGCAATATCCTCATTAAAGCCATTTACCGCTTTAAACTGTCAAAAAACAATGGATGGATTTTTGACAGTACTAAACGATTGGCTTTATCATATCGTATTTGGGTGGTCATGCTGGCCGGGCTGGGAGCGAACAAAGGGGTGTCGTAAATGATAGCAATAGGCCCGCCCGCTATTATGATTATTATAGCTTTATTTCCACATTACAATTTTGACAATACAAATCGAATTTTAAATTATTTCCTTCAGTTTATTGTCATGTGGCCCCTCTAAGGCTTTCCACCTTTTCCTCCATCGCTTTCCACCATCCTTGGTTGTATCCATCCAATTTTTTCCAGCGGTGTTTATTATGTCATCGGCCCATCTTTTCTTTTGCCTACCTATTGCATAGCCGCCCGCTATTACATGGGGCCTACTACATTTGGCGAAATATACCTCTGGCCTACCTCTTCGGGGATAAATAGGCGTGATTCCTGTATGTTTAAATTTGGCGTGTGGTAACGGCAGAGTAGAATACAATAAATTGTCGCCAATACTCTCCCGCGGCTGTTGTACAAGGCGACTAAGGATAAAACAGTGATGAGGAATGGGCAGCATTCCTCTTATACCACCTAGCAGTATACTGCCATTTTATGTGCCCGAAAGATGGCAATAGGCTCGCTACCTGGGACCTAACGTAATAGGCGAAACGCGGGTGCTAATGCTCCCCCTTCGGGGATATAGGCGTGATTTAGGTATGTATGTATGTAACATAATTGGCGAGGCGTGGGTGCTAGTTCACCTCTGCCTGCCCCTTTCGAGGATATAGGCGTGATTTATGTGTACCTAATACATTTGGCGAAGTATATCTCTGGCCTACCTCTTCGGGGATAAATAGTCGTAATTTATGCATGTTTAAATTGGAATTTTCCCGCAGGAATTATGCTACTCGGCCGACGGCAGGCTGGTCTGCTCGCCGTTCGGAAGAGGCATGAGACTGTTGGCGATAAACGAAGACTGCAGCGAGCTCTCCCATCGGGCCCAAGACCTTAGGGGGGCGGCACCCATGGTGGACGTGGGCCAGTGCCTCGGCATTCACCAGGATCTGGTAGTCAGCTCCAAGTTCAACCCCCGGTACCACATGTTGGTGACCGGGTGCCTCGAGGGCAAGATAGTGTGGTACGAGCCGTACAGCGGCGAGGCGTTGTATTAGATACATAATAAAATGTTACAAAATTTTTGGTGGTTACTAAAAGAATTTCCATAAATTATGGTCTTGATGCGGGAAACGAACCCGCGTCCGCTGCTATCCGGGCAGGTGCCTGACCGCTCGGCCAACCGAGACACTAATTAACTTGCCGAAATTCTTCCAACCTTTACACTTCACGTTGTAAGCCAACGTATACTCTCGCAGTGTAGAAATACATACATACATACATAAATCACGCCTACATCCCCGAAGGGGCAGGCAGAGGCGGACCGGCACCCACGTTTCGCCAATTATGTTAGGTCCCATGTCATTTATAGGGCACAAAAGTCGCAGTACATTGCTATTGCTAGGTGGTATAAGAGGAACGCTGCTGCGCCGTTCCTCATCATTGATTTATCCTTAGTCGCCTTGTACGACACCCACGGGAGAGATTTGGGGAGGTGACAATTGTATTCTACTCTGCCGTCACCACACGGCTTTAAGTGTAGAAATAAATTTCCAACATTCCAAAGCAGATATCTTTACAAATACCGTGCGTTCGGTTAAGCTTGGGTTTGCTTTATAAACTATTCGATTTTAATTTCAAGATTATTTAAAGGAAATAATTTTTTCGAAATTCTTTTTCTAACCACCAAAATCTTTGTACTAATTTTTCTAACATTAATTTAATGTTGAAATTAAAATCGAATAGTTAATAAAATGTGATTTGTATTTCGGTGTTTTTTTTTGGGGAGCTAAACACCCGGATACAGAAACGCTACTCAAATTTGGGGCATTGCTTAAAAAGTTACGTGGACAGGTAATGCTGTCAGAATTTGAATGGAAAAACGTAATTTTTACTTAAACATTAAGCAAGACTCGAAACTTTGAGTATAATCCATATGTGTAGTTAAAAATTTGCCGATTACTTCAAAAGTAATCGGCAATTTTGTCACTTTTCAAGTTTTCAAAATTACTTTCTAATATATTTTCCAATGAGGACCTGGATAGTGCATTGGCTTAGCACACTCTACCTGCGATTGTGTAAACTAAGCAATGCTCGCCAAGGCCGGGCATTGTATGGGTGACCTAAAATACATGTTCTCGAATTTCTCCGTGCTTCGGAAGGCACGTTAAGCCGTTAGTCCCGGCTGCATCTGCCTTAATACCCCCCCGCCCGCCCCCCAATCCACACAGGATCAGTGTGGTGGGTTGTGGCCCATTCTCCCTATATTCTTTCATCCACTGGGAAGGCCTGTGCTCTAGTAGCGGAGACCATAAAGGGCGGCTGCTGACATTTTATAACTAAATAAAATTGCGAAATAAAACATAAGATAACATGGAAAATATAGGTGTATATTCATTAACAATTCTCTACTATTCACACTTTATAATGTTTCACATACATGATAGCTTACAGAAACAAAAGTACTAAGAGGTGTCAAGGGGTCAAACATGACCTCCTTCCTTAAGTTTGGCAATGAGGGTATCTACATCTGGCACCACGGAGCCAGCCTGGCGGACTGGCGGGTCTTCAACTGAAACCACTTTGATTCTCGGCGCCAAATCAACGCCCAGATCTTTGGCTGTCATTTTCTTCAAAGGCTTCTTTTTGGCTTTCTGAAAGAACAAAGATTTTGGTGGTTAGAAAAAATTAGTAAAATTTTGGTCATGATGCGGGAATCGAACCCGCGTCCGCTGCTCTCGGGGCAGGTGCCTGAACGCTCGGCCAACCAAGACTAATTAACTCTTCTAATTTTAAATTCTTCTAACCTTTAGACTTTGTTGTAAGCCAACTAGTACTAATTTTTCTAACATTTATATAATATTAAAATTAAAATCAAATAGTTTCTGAAAGAAATTAGACGAAAACACTTAGCATTTCATGGATTCACTCTGCGTGGAGATAAATGGAAGTTGGGAGCAGCGCTTGGTACTTTTGACTCGAGTGCAAGTTTACGGCCTCTTCACAACAGGTGAACAACAACTCATGTCTATTTGTCTCTTATTCGACTTTGTGCTTTACATCAAACAAGAAGTTTGACAGTCGATTGGAGATATTTGACAGTTTTGTACTTACTTGTCAGCCTATTGATAATATAATAATAAACGCTACTTGGCATTAGCCCAAAAAAATACAGGTTCTTTCAAGGTGCCAGAACTTAATACAAAATGGTCATCGAAAACTGAATGTGATTTTCAGAAAACCAATTGATTTACCATAATATTAGGCAGTGTAGCATATCTAGGCTCGTTCAGGCGGAGGTCAGCACTGATGACGGCGGGCAGTTTCGTCTTGACAACCTCGAGACCCCCATCGATTTCGCGGGTTACTGTCAATCCACCATCTGTTTTCTCTACCTGGTTGTTATATAAAACGTTATTAATAGGTACAACAGGATCCTCTATGTTATATTGCAATTTAAATATCCTACTCTTTATGAAAAGGCTATGGAAACAGAACTTGTGTGTGTTGGCAGAACATTTTTAATTTATCATTTTAATAGCACAGTAGTTGATTTGCTCATGTCCAAAGCACATTAGGTTAAGAAAAACTAATATTTCTGACTTTAAGATATAATGTTTTAGTACCAATTTGAACAAATATCTTTCTGTTTTATTTAGAACAATGGTAAAATTACAGTACTAATAATAAATTAGCTGCTCCTATTTTGTTTACATTCAGTAGAGAGATAACAAAACCATTTGAGACCTTATGACATGATAAGATAAAAGTGACAGGAACATTATGTAAATCAAGTTTTTTTTATTTCAAATAACATTAAGTAATTACCTTTGAAGCAAAAACACCCTGTGGCCAATCGAGGAGTGCTGCTGTCATCTGGGCTGTTTGGTTGGAATCATCATCAATGGCCTGGAAAATTTTGGACAAATATAAGCATTAAATCAGATTTTTTTTATTGTAAACTTACTCACATTTACCTTAGTACCTACATTTTAAAAATGAGTATATCTTTTAATTCCTTTTTGTATAGGATCCTATGTGAAAATTATTTTATTAGACATTATTTTTGATTTTATATACTAATTCATCAAAATTTGTTCTATGGGCTAGGGCTGATTTGCATAACTTTTGCGAGTAACTGTGTTATTTGACCAATTTAATTTGAAGTCTTTTACTTTACCTGTTTTCCCACAATCACAATGTCTGCTTTTTCGTCCTGGCTAAGTTTAGCCAAGATTTTGGCAACATGGAGAGGTTGCATAGTCTCATATTCAGCACCGGACACTTCCACATGGATGGCTCTGTCTGCTCCCATAGCCAGAGCTGTTCGTAAGGTTTCCTAAGTAATAAATAAATATATTTATTTGTTACATGTCACATTAAATATTTTTCAAATCTTGTTACTCTTTATGAAAGTTATACTTGACAATACAACTGCTGAAATAGAAATGGTAATATAAAATAAGTAGTAAATGTAATATTAAATGGCAACATAAATATGCAACCAGTCAGCATGGTTATTTATTAATTATGTCATCATCCTTCTAATGGGCTCAATACTGGTACACAAGCTTTAGGCTTTAGGCCCTTAAAGGATAATTATAGTAGAAGAAATTGGTATACAAGCCATATTTTCTTAAACATTTGAAATTCTGTTAATTTTTTTAATGACAAGTCAAGATATCTGTATAAACTATTAAAAATAAATATAGGTACCTAATTTAAGTATGGTATCCTAATTTTTTAACGTCATACAGATCTTTACACACCTGTGCCTGTGCCGGTCCACAGGACACTGCAATGACTTCACTTGCCAACTTTTTCTCCTTCATCCTGACAGCTTCTTCCACAGCAATTTCATCAAAAGGATTCATGGAGTGTTTCACACCATCGGTGACTACGCCAGATTTATCTGGTTTTACACGGACCTAAAAATATTGTATCAAAACATATTGTGTATAGTAAAGTTTATTTGGAGACACTTAAAAAAATTAAAAATAACAAATATTATGTTAATTTGAAATAGGTTTATAAAGGAAGGTTTTTAATTTCACAATAGTCTGATATGTTACTTTTTGTTTTTAAAATAAATACAAGGAATACTATTTCGTTAAATTTGGAGAAGGGAATATAACTTGAAAGTGAAAAATTTAACTGTGATGAAAAACTTACTTTAACCGCGTAGTCGATAACTCTCTTGACTCCGACTAATACACGCGACATTTTTAAGTTGTTACTAGAATGTGATTTAACTTAAATTAAAGTTTTAATAAAAACAAAATCCTACACAAGTGCGAAGTCCAAAGAGAGAGATGCAAATAAAAATGACATTAGTCCGGCACAGCACAGATAACATTATTGGGATGACACTGACAGTTAATCATTTATTTTACAGTACTTTTAGAGTTGACAGCACAGGTTAAAATTAATCTGCTTGTGATTATTGAGGGATAGAGAAATGTTTTGAACTTTCAAGTAAAGCGTGTCGCATGCGGCCTAAGCTCATCGCCGCTATTGTCTAATAAAAAGTCTCCGTACTATTTCATACCGACGCTACGCGGCAAAGAGCGGTCAGTCGTCCAAACCGATAGCTCAAAGAGTACAATGTATATGTTCAGCTCGCGTCCGCGGTGGCGGTCAGTTGTTGTGTACGAACTTGCAGTGACGTGTTCAAATCGCAGCGACCTTGCTGTATGAAACTGTACATACTCACTCTTATTTTTCTGAAAAAAAATTGCAGTGACCAAGGAACTTATTTGAAACAAGAAGAAATGAAATGCGCTTCCGAGATGGTTAAGCGGCTTCGCGTCAATCACGTAGATTTTAGCTTGCTTCAATCATTTTGATCGTCTATATCGCTGGCTTGAAACTTGAGCTTGAACAGCTTGATACGCGCTTGATGTGATTTTAAATGTATCTATAGTCTATGGTCAAGCCTCTTGACAGGCATTTCAATCACAGTTTATCAAGCACAGCAGAAAATCTGTAATCTACGTGTTTGACGCGAAGCCGCTTGACCTTTCTTGTTCCTTTTCGTCTTCATTAATAGCAAAAAGAATTATAACTTCTTCAATTTCGATATCTGTATCAGACAGCATTGTAGTAACGCCAGCAGCCTCCGGAACAAATACGACAGTGTGCACAACTTTTGCACGCGCTGTGACCGCCACCGCGACCGCGGCCGCGAGCTGAACGCGTTGGTTTGGCCTAGGCTTTACAAAAAATGTGTGAAAACATTACAGAACTTTTGATAGACACTGTGCGAGAATATCCAGTGCTATACGACACAGCCAACGCTGATTACAAAAATATTAGAATAAAAAACAAATTATGGGATAATATTGCCGGAATAATTGGAGAAAGTGATGGTAAGTAAGCAAATAAAAATAGTTTTCCTGTTAAAAACATACTTCTATTATTTTATTAAGTGAATAAAAGTTATCAGCAAGCACATAGCTGATCTTTTTTAGCTGGGTATGTATATCTTGTAATGCATTTTCTTGAGATGCTTATGTGGTGAGATTCACATGTTCCGCTTGCCTATCACACAAAAAATGATGCAGCTTTTACAACTTCTATTGAAGTTTCTATTTTTGTTTCCATGGGTCTGTGAAAAATATACAATTAGACACTAAAATACCAAATGCATTTTCAAGTACCCGCCAGACCCTCCCTAGGTTGGAATTAAGTCTCTTTTCTTATATCTCGCCGTGACTGTATTTCTGGGTATGGTCGCATCTTGTACAAACTTAATGCATACATCTGATCTCCAATAAGAACACACAGTACACTATCATATTTACCTAGCTATGGTCTATTGCCTGGTATTTGAAATGTACCATTAGCAAATTTTTTACCCATAACAAATTCCATAGCCTCCGCATAGCAGCCATAATGTGAATTTATAAATAATCAACTATTACTAGTTAGTAAAACAAAAGAAAATCTTTTCATATACAAAAAATAGTTTGACCTAGTTTTATCTGGACATTTAACAATTATGTGTTTACCATCAATATTTCATTATATCAAGCGATAGGGGCTTCCCAATCCTCTACTCCTACAGTAGAGAATTGGGTTGCCACAATGGCACTAACTGTAGAGAAAACCCAATTTGGTAGCTGTGTCCAATGGTGACAAAGCTGTCTCCAGATGCGAGTAATCTAAAACAATGTATTGTTTATTTACAGGTGAGACTCTTAAGAATAAGTGGAAAAATTTGAGAGATGCTTACAGCAAACATTTAAGATCTAGAAAACCCCATACTGGACAGGCAGCTAAACTTCTAAACCGCTATAAATCTTGGCCATGGGTGAAACAAATGTCTTTTTTGCGCCCATACTTAAAATTTGCTCCACTACATCCAACAACTTCACATCAAAACTCTCGTCGAATGCAAGCTGTTAAACAAAATAAGGCTCAAGTTAATAAAGTTATTAAATTTCTTAACAATAATAATAAGAGATACGCAGATTTTGATGACATTGATTTAATTTTTTTGGGTTATGCCAAGACTATAAAAAAAATGACAGTAAGCAGACAAGCGAGAATCAAATTACAGTTTGCAAAAATAATAATGGAGTCAGAACTTGATCAAGCTCAAGAATCAAGTTTGACAACAGATTCAAAAACATTACACAGCTTTTAATTTGGATATTATGTTTTAAGCCTATTATTTTTGTATTCAGTGAGGGCTGTGTCATTGGATATTCTCGCACAGTGTCAATCAAAAGTTCAGTAATGTTGTCAACAGACAATTTTTTTCACTAACACGGAGCGGCTTGTATTAATGAATCACAACTGACCACTCGATGTCCGTGCGCCGGCCGCGCGATTGCACGCACCAACATGCTTTGGCCGCGGTACAATCTTGATTGTATAAGGCAAAACAAAGAGATAAAATATCTATGAAAGTATGTAATACTCGCTTAATGAATGACAAAAATAAGGTTGGTTGAATATACTATATTATGGTAAACAAATTAATAGAAACCACATACACTTAAAATTAAATTTATTAAACTAAATAAATAAGATCTAAAACTTGAATTCTTTGTATTTCTTTGCTTGTTTTGAATCCGTGTTTTGTTGTCTTTTCCTCTTGTTCTGAAACAAAAATTTAAAACATGTGATTTCTCATTATTTTTCAGAAAAGATTCCTATTTGGATCTTAAATGCGGAGACATTCAGTGCCGCACTCAGAGACGTCAATTAACTTTAATGAGTACTTAATGTCAAACAATTTCTTGAATTATAGACCATAGACCTGGAAAGAATAGAGTTTGGCTGCATGGCTTATTGTGTTTGGCTGCTGACGCATTTATGAGTAGATACGTTAATGTTAATTAACGTATCTATTGAAAATGAAAAATTTTATGATCTTAGTTTCATTAAATATGCTAGGTTATTTAGGAAAAAATAATGCTTATGAGTAGCCCTTTCAAACGCTATTATAAAATACATGTAATTTTTCTATTACATTTGGCGGGTTCGATTCCCGTTTGAGGTAGGCGATTTTAAAAAAATCTGTGAATGCTGTTCTACTTATTATTAAAAATAAAACGATGTCTTCTTTTAGTAAAATATCCTACGTTCAATATGTAATATACTTTCCCTCCGTGTGGCATGGCCGTGGGACGCCCTGTATAATAAAATTTTAATTCAAGTAGGTATGGTAGGTTAATAAATTAATTTAAGAAAATTATTATTTTAAAATTAATTTAATACTTGGCTGTATAGGTCTGCAGCCCAAGTCTAATATCAATGGGAAAACCAATTTCCTTCATTATTCGAAACTATACTAATTTTAGTGTGAATTTTAAGAAATGTTATGATAAACTACTGTTTTATTTCCTCGCAATCGAAGTGAAAAGCAGAGTTTATAACTCGTCCACACTCGTCCATTTTTATCCTCGACATTACTATCAGCCCTCGCCTTCGGCTCGGGGTGCTAAAAATCTCGGACAAAAATGATTCGTTTTGTGCACTTCGTGGAAAATCTACTATTACCTTTTGCCTGGCGACGTGATCGGCCAACATGTCGGACAGGTCCTCGCGGGCCTTCGGCCTGTGCTCGCGCAGGTGCCGCTCGTAGCGCGCCGCCACCGCCTCGGGCTCCAGCTCCAGCTCGGAGGGGTCCAGGGTGACCTCGACGCCGGCAGCGCCCCCGCCGGCGGCGGCCTCGCTCGTCGCGCCGGTAGCGCGCTTGCCTGGGGGAAAAATAACATTTTTTTACATACATACATTAATTATCATCTTCGGGTCATCCGTCTGGTGGCGGTACTTATCCATTACTACTTTACTATAACCCTATTGTGACACATGACCTGTGAAAACAGTAATGGATAAGTAAATAGTACGGTGATCATCACTTTCAACTGTCAAAAAAAGTTAGCTAATAGGCCTACTGGGCCGCCGCTAGCGGGGCTACTAGCCTGCGAGCGGGCCTCGGCTTGTGCCAGGTACCCGAGGGAGAGGAAGTAGGGGGGAGGGAACCTGATGGCGGGTCGAGGAGATGGCTGTGGGGATGACGATGTGTCTTGTCTGGTGAAACATAAATCACGCCTATATCCTCGAAGAGGTAGGCAGAGGTGAAGAAAAGTGGGTAAACACCAACTTTTCGCAAATCAAGTTAGGTCCCGTGAAGGTGGCGAGCCTATTGCTATCTATCGTGCACATAATCATCATCACCAGCCCTTTAATGTGCCCACTGCTGGGGCACGGGCCTTCCCTATGGATGGAAGAATATAGCGAGATTGGGCCATAGCCCACCACGCTGGCCCAGTGCGGGTTTGTGGGTATTAAGCATTTCTCTTAAACTAGGTATGGTATAAGGGAAATGCTTCTGCCCATGGCTCATTGCTGTCCTTACCCTTAGTCGCCTACGACACCCACGGGAGAGAGATGGGGGTGGTTACAATTCTATTCTGCTCTGCCGTCACTAACTACTACTAAACTTGACGTTTGTTGCTTGTATTTGACATTACAAATGCATCACGAATACTAGTTCCGTGGACGTTCACCTTCGTACACCAGTGCCATCAGCGCCAAGATGGCGATAATCAAATTGGCTTCATTTTTTGGATGACAACCTTCAGTCCAGCGTACTGGTTTATTAGAGGTCAGTGCGTAATTGGCTAGACAGTATCAGAGACAAACCTGGGTTGGCGGCGTTGATGTCGTACACGTGCGTCGAGGCCATCATGCCTGACGTGAGACCCACTCGTCGCTCCGGCAGCACCTGGTACAGCGATGGGGTGTCGCCGCTGGGGAAAGAAAACATAATTATTTTTGTTTCAATCCTTTTTAGGGAAGGCAACGGGATGTAGCCCATATAGCCATGTCTTTAGTTCTATTTTTCTTGAATTTCACATTAAAATATGGGTGTCACACATTTTGTCGCATCTAGGGAGTGCTTGGCGCAAGCAAAAATTCAATGGCAACAGAGTTCATGATGGCGGCTGGAAGACATAATTATTAAGGGGCTAACTTCCGCACTCAGAGACGTCAACTGTAATTGTCAAAAAATTTCATTCAAATCTAGACCGGCATAGACCCGGCAAGAATAACTAATATAGTCCTTATAACGTAACATGATTATAATGACTGCTGTCACATTCATACGCTTTTTTGTCTATCCTTTTCGCACTTACACCAGTTTATACTTGTTGCTTCATTCATTTTAATCATGTTACATTTAAAGGACTGTAGTTTTTATTTGTCATTTATTGACATTAAGTTATCATTATAGTTAACAGGTCTCTGAGTGTGGCAGTTAAACAATTTTGGCTAACCTTTTTATTGAAAATATGTGTATTTTCAATAAGTGTATTTTAAAATATGTGTATTTTCAATAAAAAGGTGTGCCAAGATTGTTAATACATACATACATACATAAATCAAGCATATATCCCCGATGGGGTAGGCAGAGGTGAACTAGCACCCACGTTTTGCCAACTATGTCAAGTCCCATGTAATAGGTGTTGAGCCTATTGCCATTTATCGGGCACAGAATTCGCAGTTCATTGCTAAGTGGTATAAGAGGAAAGCTACTGCCCATTCCTCATCACTGATTAATCCTTAGTCGCCTTGTACGACACCCACGGGAGAGAATTGGGGTGGTGACAATTGTATTGGCGGCCGTGTGGTGACGGCAGAGCAGAATACAATTGTCACCACCCTCATCTCGCCCGTGGGTGTCGTACAAGGCGACTAAGGGTAAAGACAGCAATGAGTAATGGGCAGCAGCATTTCTCTCATACCACCAAGCAATATAAATTTGTACTGCGATTTATGTGCCCGATATATGGCAATAGGCTCGCCACCTGTTACATGGGACCGAACATAATTGGCGAAAAGTGGGTGTTAATTCACCTCTGCCTACCCCTTCGGGGATATAGGCGTGATTTATGTATGTATGTACAATTGTGTTTCACTCTGCCGTCAGCACACGGCACTTGCTGTGTTCGGTTGATCTACTCGTGTGGTAGTATTGAATTGCTCACCCCTCGGTGTCTGTATCCAGTTTCTTCTTCCTGAGCTCGATCGTGTCCGGGGTCTCCATGCCGGGCGGCACCGAGCTGATGCCCAGGGGCGTGACGAGGCCCTCGCCCGGCGTCGCCACACCCCCCATGTCCACGTCGCCCGGCTTCTCCGCCTCGTCGCCGGATTCCTCTGCAAATTACGACGATCTAGATATAGAACGTGAATGGAGGGCGATGGCGGTCCGGGGTAATATGTTGGCCCGTAGGTTTGCTAGGTGTACTAAACAAGTTAAAATTACACTGTTTAAAGCATTCTGTCAGGTATTTTACACCAGCAGCCTGTGGGTCGACTGCACCCAAAGGGCCTACAACGCTATCAGAGTTCAATACAACAATGTATTCAGGACGCTGTTGAAGTTGCCCCGCTTTTGTAGCGCGTCAAACATGTTTGCACAAGAACGTACTGACGACTTCTTTGCAATTAGGCGTAAACGAATAGCGTCTTCGCTAAACCGGCTTCGGGCTAGCTCTAACAGCGTCCTATCTGTAATTGCGTACAAAATGGACTGTCCCGTCCTTAAGCACTGGGTGGGACTACTAATAAGATAGCATACTAACATTTAGATTAAGACCTACTAACATTTTTCTGGACCATCTTGTTGTTGTCTGATAAATAAATAAATTATTATTATTTTTATTACAATTAGTAATAGTAGTTGAAAGAAAATAAATCACGCCTATATCCCGGAAGAGGTAGGCAGAGGTGAATCAACACCCACGTTTGGACAATTATGTTAGGTCCCATGTGATAGGTGGTGAGCCGAGCCTATTGCAATTTATCGAGTACGAAAAACGCACTACATTGCTAGGTGGTATAAGAGGAACGCTGCTGCCTATTCCTCATCACTGTTATCTTATAACTCTTACTGCCGCACTCAGAGAGGTCAAATAACTTTAATGAGTACTTAATGTCAAAAATTTTCATTTAAATGTAGACCTGACAAGAATAGAGACTATATTTGAATGGTCACTTTTTGACATTCAGTACTCATTATCGTTAATTGACGTCTCTGAGTGCGGCAGTTAGTCGCCTTATACGACACCCGCGGGAGAGATTTGGGGTGGTGTGGTGACAATTGTATTCTGCTCTGCCGTCACATATTTATTTATTTTAAATTATATTTATTTTAAATTTAACTACTAAATATAAGGGCCTGTTTCACAATCGAAAAGTAAGTTCGAAGTAGCTTACTTCGCAGATCATTTGACAGCTGTAATATGAAATATATGTTAATTGAACTTCAAAGTAAGCTACTTCGAACTCACTTGTCGATTGTGAAACAGGCCCTAAGTGTAGGTATATAAACATGAAACATTGGTTGAAACGAAATATCGTACCTTCTTCCGACTCCTCCTCGGACTCTGACTCCAGCTCTCCCCACTTAGTCCTGTCGATGTCTAAATCTTCTGCGTCCTGCAATCATAATTATCAGAAATATTCAGTTTGAAAATATAAGGGTAGATGATTTTAATTTTAAAATTTTGAGGTTCTATTTTTATCTATTGTCCATTTTCTGTTTTTTAATGTATTATTATTGTAACAATAAAGATGGAATAACGCTTATAATAAGACCTTCCGAACTACTATAATAAGAAATTATAACGAATTATTAAAAATATAACGTAGAACAAACTTGCTTGTTGATGCTAACTATCTAGTTCTGCAAGGTTCCTAGTACTTTACAAATAACCTTGTAATTATATTTATTTAAAGTGTCTCACATCCCCTCCGGTGTTCTGGTGTCCGAACACGTCCCCGTACAGCGGCTTGCCGGTCTCGTCCACGGGGGGTTTCCCCCATCCGCCGGCGTGGTAGCCGAACGCGCAGCCGTCCGGGATGGGCGCGTTCAGGCCGGGGATCTTCAGGTTGGGGTACGAGGGGGGCGGCCCGTACCGCTGCTGGGCGATCAGCCACGGCGGGGGTACCTGCATGGCAACAAAAGTAGTATTATAAGTACAAAGATTTTGGTGCTTAGAAAAAGAAAAAGTGCCTTGGTTGGCCGAGCGGTCAGGCACCTGCCCGGATAGCAGCGGACGCGGGTTCGATTACCGCATCAGGACCATAATTTATCGAAATTCTTTTTCTAACCACCAAAATCTTTATACTATTTTTTCTAACATTTATATGATATTGAAATTAAAATCGAATAGTATTATAAGGTTGGCGTATGAAATGATACCCACGATGTTTCAGGTGTTCAACAGTGTGTTTTAATTATAAATCATTTATAAAACAGCATACATAGAATAACATCTATTCATTCCACCACGTTGAAACCTATTAGGGATCCTGGGTAGGACGCGTGGCATCGCAACCCTATATCCTCCTAGCTAGCTGTGACTTGATGACGCGAGGCATCGATCAGGTCAGCTTTGGACTTTGAGCAGACTACGGGAGCAATCGTACACGAAGCCGTCTAGCCAGCTACTTATAAGATGTGCGCCGTGCGTGCGATGTCGGCATTGTAATATGTCATGTTATATTATGTATTATAATTTACAAACAGTACAGCAATGATGACACTAACAGAGAATCACTGAAATAATTATTTTTAATAATAATTAAGGATAACGAGATTCGGCAGGGGAAGGGAGGAGCTCGCTAGCGCAGAAGCATAGCCCGCTTGGCCTGCGATTGCGAAAACTAAGCAATGTTCGCTAAGGCCGGTCATTGGATGGGTGACCAAAAATTTATTATCTCGAGTTCCTCCGTGCTTCGGAAGGCACATAAAGCAGTCGTTAATTTAATACCCACCAACCCGCACGGGCCAGCAGGTTATGGCCCAATCTCCCTATATTCTTCCATCCATAGGGAAGGCCCGTGCCCCAGCAGTGAGCACATTAAAGGGCTGGTGATGATGATGACGATAAGGAGATTTGTAAGAAGTCTTCTATGCCAGCCTGGGAGCGAACAAATAACGCAGAATAGGCCAGCCCCGACCCATCCCATGGGTGTCGTAAGAGTCCACTAAGGGAGATTGCCCGGTGTAGACCAAAAACCACCTTGGGGAGCCTAAGCCAAAACCTTGAGCGGTATGGATTCCAATCACTCTCTCCGTTCATCGGTCTCTCGACAAGGTCCGTTCAGGCTCTTTTCTTTATGTCGTCATTCATCACGAGCACCTTTCCGGCCTGATGGACGATATGAATCAAAAGGGAATGGATGGATTGATGACGTCTGACCGATATGAATGGAAGAGGAAACATACTGCGCCGACCCCAGATAGCCTTAGAACAGGACAGGAAGAAGAAGAAGAAGAATATAATAATAGACTAACCTTGTGTGAGCCAGGGCCTACTGGCATACCTAACGCAGTGCGAAGCTCCTCTGAAAGGTCTCCAGGCTTCTTCTCGCGCAGGCGAGTCTCAAACTCTTTGCCCTCGTAGTAAAGATCGCCGTGGATCGTCATGCGGGGTTTGGTCTGCCATCTAAATTTACATTACGTTTATTATTTTTCTTTAGTCTTTTATAAAGTACTTAGGATAAGAGCAAGTGGAAAGAAGTGTTCTCTACCTACACCTGAAAGGTGTGATGTATGTGAGTATGATTTTTCTAGACGAGGTGTCGGTTATGTACGAGAGGTCCTATATTTATTTATATGTTAAAAGCGGCTTCGCAACAGATGCGATGCGGATTTGCCACAGAGTAGAGGCGGTACGGTATAACTGGGAATACAGCTGCCCTGCCCCGTACGACACCTGCAGCACAGCTTGAAGTGGTGGTGACAATTGTATCCTGCTCTGCCGTCACTACTCGGCATATATTTAGGTACTGTAACACAGTCAAATAATTCTGTTGACATAAACCCCTTGGAATTTTGATGCATAGAAGTATGTAAGTCCTCTCTGACCGATGGAATTTATTGCCGTAGGTATACATAAATATTTACGTAAATTGTAAGTATACCTCATTATCTCTTGGCTGAAATTATGAGGTATGAGGTACACATAAAAACCACTGCCCCTTTAGACAAGTGGGCAATCGAACGAATAGAATACAATGTATGAAACTGACGTATTATAGAGAAACCAACATGGCGACCGTCATGTCAAATATAATAGTTGTCAAAAATTGACATTTGTATTCTACTTATTCGTTCTCATAGATTGGCCACTTGCCTAGCCCCTTGTTCTCAGTACTTTCTTTAACGGTTTCTTTGGAGGAACTACTGTAATTTTCAATTCGTACCAAATGGTTTTTTTTCACTGTATTTTTTAGAAGCTGATTTAGAGGGACAAGTGCTACTATTGGCATTTCTCAGGCAATGACACGAAATCAAAGGGGGATTATAAACTGTAGCAGTTAGTCAAAGGTTAGTCTATGTAGGTTAAAAAATGTATTCTCACCTCGACAGCTAGCGTAACTTTACCCGATGTCCTGTATACATTTGAAGACGAATAAACACATCCAGTTTTCACACTGGTTTTGAATTGGATCAAAATTAATATAGATCGACAATTCAGGTAAACTATAATAAACTTATGGCCATTTGACAAGGGTCGTTAAGCGATTGCTCTGACAGCATTGCTATCTGATATTGAATCAAAACTAACACGGAAATTATAAATCGTTTTTTCTGACGAAAATAACAGAAATTCCCAAAATTATTTGACAAAATGTCAATTGTCATTGCCAGATTTCTTTATGAAAATATTTTGGTGGGTGGGTGCTAGTTCACCTGTGCCTACCCCTTCTGGGATATAGGCTTTTATGTATGTATGTATGTAATGTTTTGGTTGATTGACATTTCTTTGCAGTAATTAATGACTTATTCCATAAACAGTAAAGGTTAAAACCTCATGCACTTTTACGTGACCTATGACGTAACAATACTTATCAATTAGGGTTAGCTCTGACTAGTATGAACCTTGTTGTAATCTTCGATGACTAGCAAAGTAAATCAAAAGTGGACCACCACTTTCTTGGCCGACCGTACCTATAAAAAAATTAAATATGACATACTTGAAGAAAGCGTCGTGCAACTTCTGGTAGTCGATGTCGATCTTGCCAAGCTTAGGGCGCGTGCGCTCTCGCATCTTCGCCTTGAGGGTCTTCGTTTCCTCCTTGTCCTGCAGCGAGGCGCGCATCTCCATGATGCCCGTCTTCTTGATGAAGTCGGGCAGGTCGAACGGCGGCTTCTCTATGCCGCGTTTGCCTTGCAGGTACTGGATACAAATGATGGTAAAATTGACAACATTTTGAAAACCATTTTTTTTATTACCTACTAAATTACAGAGAAAAAAAATGTACAAAAACATACCATGATGTGACAACTACGGATTTATTTATTAATTATACATACATACATACATAAATCACGCCTATATCCCCGAAGGGGTAGGCAGAGGTGAACCAGCACCCACGTTTCGCCAGTTATGTTAGGTCCCATGTAATAGGTGGCGAGCCTATTGCCATTTATCGGGCACAAAAGTCGCAGTAGATACATAGCTAGATGGTATAAGAGGAACGCTGCTGCCCATTCCTCATCACTGATTTATCCTTAGTCGCCTTGTACGACACCCACGGGAGAGATTTGGGGTGGTGACAATTATATTCTACTCTGCCGTCACCACACGGCTAATTATTATTATTACTTTATTAATTATTATGTATGTATTTATATATTTGTGTGTACGTGTTTATGTTATGCCTCATTTATGTAATTTATAATATAATTAGTTAGTTGAATAAGCATTGTCTATTTATTATCTCTAACACACCTTACTGGTTGACTCGTAGAGAATGTCATATAGTATAAAGTCCGCCATTAGTCCAGTTTTTTAAATCTTGTTTATAAACAAATAAAACTCACCTTCCGCTTATAGCACCAATGGCGTGGCACCTGCACAGTGTTCCTATGCGCTTTCAGTTGCACAAGGA
Source organism: Cataclysta lemnata (assembly GCA_963931975.1). NCBI lineage: Eukaryota > Metazoa > Arthropoda > Insecta > Lepidoptera > Crambidae > Cataclysta > Cataclysta lemnata. The sequence goes on along the minus strand of OZ008355.1, from coordinate 3,441,266 downwards.
GCTTGGGGTCGCGAGCAGTGACGTCATACATCTCGACCACGTCCGGCCTCGACACCAACTGTTTCAGTTCGGCGACGGACAGGCGCGAAAGCTTCTTCAATTTACGCTTCGACATGCGCTCCTTTTCATCTGCCGCATTTTTCTGTAAAAAAAGTAATAGGTTTACAGATATTCTATCTCACGAAGGCTGTTCGATTACGAATGTTGTAAGGCACTAACACACTAATACAACTGGAAGCATACTGACTTCGTGATATCAAACACATGTAATGGCGGTTAAAAAGTTCACATTATAACACATTTCCATTTAATTATACTCGCCTCTGCCGCTTCCTCATCTGCAGCAAACTGATCCTGGACTTTCTCTAGTGGTTTCGCTGGTTTCGGCAAGTCTTTACCGTCCTCAAGCAATGCTTCTTCTTTTTTCTCCGTGATTTTGAATGATTCAAGTATGCGATGGAATTGTCTGTACATCGGTTCTAGCTCATGAAATTGGATACTCTCTTGAACATACCTGAAATTAGACATCAGATTATCAACACTTATTAAAATACAAAATAAAATTGACAACACATAGAAACTTTACGATTGTGATAATGACACTATTATCTAGCTTGCAATTCTAAATGGCAGTTCACCAGAGCAATCAATATTATCTGTAACTTACATTTCGGTAATTTTATTAGTTACATGATTATTAAAGTTCTTACAAAATTAAGTCTTGCTCACACTACACTTCCTGGGTTTATGTTGTCATAATAATCCTCACTATTCATCTATTAGAGATGGCCTGTGCCAGTAGTGAAATAGCTAATGATAATATATTACAACTCTTCTCCAGCAGGTTTATACAAGGACACTAATGGTAATCAATATAATGAGTAAGTAAGTATAGCTGCTGGTTAACATGGGTGTTAATACAGTCTACCATTTCAAGGTTAAAAGCTATGAATTCATATTATTATATTCTTAGTTCAGCATGATTTTGATTTATACGAGTAACAAAGTTATGTAAATATGAAGTGCACTAACTCTATTTCAGCTTCTTTATCGTTTTCTTTATCACTAGACTTTTTGGTGGCAACTTTGTCACTTTGAGTTTCCCTCTTGAGGGCTTCTTCTTTACGCTTCTGTTTTGCAACTTTCTTCTTTTTCTTTCTGCGTTTGTTTTTATTTGCCTTTCCTTGAGTCTGTAACAATGGTATATGAGTTTGTTAATCAATGTGTGAACAATTAAGCACATACTAACTAAACCCACTGTTTCTTGCTAATTTGACAACTAGTTGGTAAAATTCTAATAATCAGGCCCTGCGTTAAAATTTTAGTAGGTGATAAATATTGGTAAATATACTTGGGAATGTATGTGTCATACAGACACAAACATTCCCAAGTCATGGTTGTTTATTGGTATATTTATATCATTATTATGAATATGATAATGATATAAATTGATGCCGTGTGGTGACGGCAGAGTAGAATACAATTGTTTGTAATAAAAAAATTAAAAATAATGTTTTTGAAGGTTAATTAAAAAGGATGTCAAATGTAACAGAAAATTAAAGAGTTTAAATTTTGAATTTAAAGGTTGAGATGAGTCAAAAATATATAAATAAATGTAGAAAAAAAGGTATATTCGGGCGCCAGACTCACCTGCAAAATTGCACACGGATTGCTACTTGGGAAAGTATTAGAAATTTAATCATAAGGGGGGCTTGTACACAAAGAAAACAACGGTTACTTTGTTGTGCGTGTATTTGGTTATAAAAACCAAGTTGTAAATTAATATTAAGCTGGCCTTAAGGGCTGTACAAATAGGATTAAGTTAATATTCTAATAATTGCCTAAATTTTGAAAGAGATTGCATTTATGTTAAAGAAATTAATTTTAATTTTACTTGTCAAGAATTTAGATAGTTGAGATGAGACTTTAGAAAGGGTTCTGCATACCTGCTGCCGGGGTGTGTGTATGGCTTAAGGGTGTAGGGTGCAGGGTTCACCTCCTTCCCTCTCCTCGGTGCTCCCAACGTTTAGCAAGATGAAAAAGGCTTGCAGTCCAGAAAAATAGGCAAAGAAGAAAGGCGAAGAAAAATGCAAAGAAGACTACGGCTTTTAAATTTGCATTATAAAGTGGGTCCAAAATGCATAAAGGCGATAGAAGATGCGTCTAAATAATTAAATATGCGCCATAAAGTGCGTAAAGTGCGGCATAAAGTGCGTCCAAACAAAATCCGTCCAAAGAAAGTGCGGCATAAAGTGCGTCCAAACAAAATCCGTCCAAAGAAAGTGCGGCATAAAGTGCGTCCAAACAAAATCCGTCCAAAGAAAGTGCGGCATAAAGTGCGTCCAAACAAAATCCGTCCAAAGAAAGTGCGGCATAAAGTGCGTCCAAACAAAATCCGTCCAAAGAAAGTGCGGCATAAAGTGCGGCATAAAGTGCGGCATACCCCAATTGTTTCTTGTGTTGACTCACAAAGAACCACACATAGTTCTAATATAAAATTAAGGCAGATGGCCTATGAAAATAAAGATTTTAATTTACCATCGTATTGATCGACAATCGATCTCGAGAAGAGGTCGGCTTGTGTCGATGATGACAGTTGTTCCCCCTACCGTAAAAATTTGTTTTCGGTCGTTGACGAGGCAAAAGAATTCAACAGACACAGCCAAAACATAAAAATTCATGCGACATGAAAAATCATGTCACATGTTACCACCCCAAATCTCTCCCGTGGGTGTCGTACAAGGCGACTAAGGTTAAACCAGTGATGGGGAATAGGCAGCAGCGTTCCTCTTATACCACCTAGCAATGTCCCTACTGCGACTTCTGTGCCCGATTAATGGCAATAGGCTCGCCACCTATTACATGGGACCTAACATAATTGGCGAAACGCGGGTGCTAGTTCACCTCTGCCTACCCCTTGGGGGATATAGGTGTGATTTATGTAGGTATGTATTATGAATATTATGTCTATCATTTAGATTCTATAGCACAAATGCGTAAGTACCTTAAGTTCGAAGTAAAGTGTAACCAACATTTATTGTGAACTTTAACATATAGATAAATAATAAAAATACAAAGAACCATAACTCAGCAATTATCTTGAGTGTTGAAAAAGTAATCAAACTCACTTCCGACTTTGATATAACTGGTGGCAGAGGAGCATCAGGAATATTGTCATCATCTGAATCCCCTTCATCTTCCTCTGCATCATATTCTGTACTAATTACTGGTGCCGGTGGAGCTTCTGGTTCAGTGACAGTTGCTGTAAATATATTTTAAGTAAAGCACTAAATTCAAATTAAAATCAACTTTTCAAATCTTCATTATATTTACATTTTCAAATATCAGATACAGTGCCGTAAATAGCCTTTTCCGCACCCTGTGTGAGATAATTGCACCCTATTTAAGTGGATCCTTCGCCTCTTTAAGTCCTGCCTAGTCTGGCCATTCTTGTGGCACCACCCTATTTACGGCACTGATCAGATAATTCATCAAATAACATCTCAATTTGTCCATAAAATATATTAATTTAACATAAAGGGAGAAATTAACATTAAAGTTAGTATGCGAGTGCCAGAGCTAGGAGTCATAATATTCATTTATTTTATTTTATATTCATAAAATTTTTAGTTTTATTGGTTGCTCATTGGAGGAGGACAAAGAAAGACGATGCTCTCATTGTGGGAAAGATAATATGAATGACAGAGGAGTATATCATAATGACAGCTGATCAAGATGTTTGGAAGTATAAAACTGGCTGCCCAGACCTTAGACAACTTAGGAACAGGGAAAGCAAATGATAATGATGATAGTGGACAATCAAAGGTAGTTGTGTAAAGTAATACTTATGCATACATTTATACTTGTGTGTAAATCTTTTTAAACCATAAGTGGTATAGTATTTTTTTTTACACTTAAGTAACTTTTCTATATAATGTGTGAATAACTTTTATATATAAATTTTAGATTAAGATAGACTTTTCCAAAAAGAAAGCAGTTATTTTATAACATTCCAAATCAATAACAGAAATAAATATTAAACATTACATACCCTCTTCTTGTTGTTCTCCCTCCTCACCAAGGGCTGCTTGCCTCTGATCTTTATAAGCCAGAGCTTCCTCTAAAGCCTTTGGTAAAACAACTCCACCTACTGGTACTGGCTTGTTGAGGAACTCTTCCGGAGTATCAATTTTCATAGTAAGTAATGAAGGAAGTAGATTAGGACCAAGTGGAGGACCCTGTGGAGGGCCCATGTCTTCAGATTCCTCCTCATTTTCTTCCCCTTCTTCACCTTGATCGTCCCATCCTGGAGGCCCGTCCATGCCCCAACCTGGGGGAGGGCCTTGACCGTCCCAAGGACCTGGACCCATTGGCATGTTAGGTGGTGGCCCCATGCCAGGAGGGCCCATACCGGGTGGACCCATGTCCATAGATTGATTATTATAGTTGTTCTTCATGTTTGGTCCACTATGCATCATGGGAGGCATTCTAGGTGGACCCATGCCTGGTGGGCCCATTGGTGGACCCATATTCATACCTGGTGGACCCATTCCTGGCATGGGTGGACCCATTCCAGGTGGTCCCATTCCCATCATACCAGGTGGTGGTCCCATTCCTGGCGGCATGTTTGGTGGCCCACCAGGTGCAGAAGGCGGGGGCATAGCTCCGGGAGGACCCATAGGTGGTGGAGGTATGCTCCCTGGTCCCATAGCGCCTGGTGGAGGTGGCATAGGAGGAAAGCTTGGCATACCCGGTGGACCCATAGAACCATTGTTGTTCGAAGGGCCAGATCCGGGAGGACCTTCCATTTTAATTGAAAGATATTATTTAGGTAGGTAGGTATTTTACGTACGGTAGGTATTTTACGTGTTCAATATACAAGGAAATAATAATAATGACTATATAATTATTAATAAAATACACAACACAAACGACGTGAAAAGAAGCATCACAGGTTATATTGACATGACGTTGACTTTTTACCTTATAATTTTTTTTTCTTGTGGAAAATGTCAACAATATTTCTTCCTTTCAGCCTTTTCTTTAGACTATTAAGAAAATAAAAATAATGTATTTTAATCATTTTTGTTAATGATTCTTTTTTTCACTTGGGTGACTGGTAACAGAGTATCTGTTTGTGTTTCGATGATCAATCGAGTCCGCAAAAAAGACATCCGACTTTAATCCAAGTTCCAATGTCTCATTCACCTATTTATGGTTCGTCAACATGGTCATTATTACACACGTCATTTAAAGCACAAATCCAAACAAAAAAAATTTTGGGAAGTTGTATGGCCGGGTGCAATTACAAGAACGCCACAAAATCCTTATACTCACTACCTACCTAAATGAAGAAGATAATATTTGAAGATATTTTAAATGAAGACATGGCTCAAATGTGTTAAGTACCAAGCCAAAAAACTCTAAAAAAAACAAATCGACTGATTATAAAGGTGGGCCAACATCTATTTCTCCGAGGCGAACATCTTTAAGAGGCAACTGTCGAGTGTCGAACGCGCCAAAAGTCAAGGAGGCTTCGCAATTTCGCATACCTACATAAAGATTTTACTGCGGTTTACTAATTGTTATTTGTAATTGCTGTCATACTCTGGTGGATGAATTGTCAATTTTTTCAGTAGCTTTGAGATTTATTTGTATTTAAATTTATTAGTTTCAATTCAACGGATACATTCATACATGAAAAATGCTATGTCGCAATTGCACAAAATCTGGGCTGACAGAAATATCTCCATCAGGACCAAGTCGAAGCAAGTAACTACTCTAATATTTTCCATCTTCTTGTACGGCGCTGAGACTTGGACCTTTAGAAAAGCTGATCGCGCACGTATCGATGCCTTCGAGATGTGGTGCTGGAGAAAAATGCTGCGGATTTCCTGGACCGGACCAACGCATCGATTCTCAAAAAGTTGGCAATCTCAAAAATACTTTCCACTATCTGTCTCCAAAGGATTGTCAACTATTTTGGTCATTTGCCAGGAAAAACGGGGACAACCTGGAAAAACTTATTATATCAAAGTTCTTATTCGCCTTGTACGACACCCACGCGAGAGATTTGGGGTGGTGGACCACACGGCATTAAACGGATATCTGAGTAAAATTGACAAAACATTTAAAAGAAGCGCCTTCATTTTATCCAAACTTTTTTTTGCCAAGCCATACCTACGGATTTCTGAAGTTCTGACAGATTCGGACAGTTTTTTTTATATTCATTGATTTCGACGCGTTTAGCTCGGATAGATGTGGGTCCACCTTTAACTGAATTTGACAACTTCGCTAAAGGAAAAGTCATAGACTATACAGTTTAATTGGGGAAAAGTCTTGTGTGCGAATGATTTGTTATCAAATTGACCTGTGCTTACATCTTAACTTACGTGTTACCTACAATTGTACTTGTTTCCATTACAATATCATACTTTGAAAATTATCACTCGTGGCAGAAATGGCTGAGAAATACAATACAAAATGCCCTGGGGTGAAGCGACTTATGAGAGAAGCATTAGAGCTAGCAGAAGCTACAGAAGAATATTGTGCAAGACCATTAGAAGACAACCTGTTTGAGTGGCATTTTACAGTACAAGGCCCAAAGGGCACAGATTTTGAAGGAGGCATATACCATGGAAGAATATTATTGCCTAAGGAATATCCCATGCATCCACCACATATTATATTATTGACTCCAAACGGTAGATTTGAGGTCAATAAAAAAATTTGCCTATCGATTTCTGGTCATCATCCAGAAACTTGGCAGCCATCGTGGTCCATCAGAACTGCATTGTTGGCTTTGATAGCTTTCATGCCAACTCCTGCTGAAGGTACTATTGGGTCTATTGATTATACTCCTTCAGAACGAAAGATTCTCGCAAAGAAATCAACATCATGGGTGTGTCCCCAGTGTGGAGAAATTGCATCTCTATTATCTTCAACTGCAGCCAAACCTATAACAGAAGAGGAAAAGTCTGTGTTGAATCAGATAGCTTTTAAAGGTGAAGAAGAACAAACATCAAAGCCCCCTCCAGAACCTGTGCAGGAGGTAGAGCCTCAGGTGATGGAATCAGTAGACACTAGCACTAGCTTTTTGGATCAACTGACAGAGATTTTGGTTGCATTACTTGTGGGAGCCATTGGTATATTTATTTACAGACGCTGGAGTGCCCATTATTCATCAACAGAAACAGAGTTTTAAAATCCATTGATACAGGCTAATTATTGGGCCTAAGATTTTTTCTGTCTTGGAAAATGACTTGCTTTTGATAATTAATGTAACCAAAAGTATAAGGGCCTGTTTCACAATCGACTAGTAAGTTTGAAGTGGCTTACTTTGCACTTCAATTGACATATATTTCATATTACAACTATCAAATGATCTGTGAAGTAGGCTACTTAGTACTTACTTGTATATTGTGAAACAGGCCCTTAATATTACAACTGTCAAATGATCTGCAAAGTAAGCTACTTAGAACTTACTTGGAGATTGTGAAACAGGCCTATAATGTTTTATTATTATTGGGAAATTACTAAATTATATCTAAAGTTATAAAAATTGTTACTGGCAGTAAAAGTTAAATAAACATTACTGTCCTGTGTCTAAAAAGCAGATGAGCCCTCAAAATTCATTGGAAAACAATTTATTTAAAATATTGCTAATGACTTGTTGGTTAAATGCTTTTTAGACATAATTATGATTATAACAAAGAGAAATATATAATAAAAATTAACTTCTATGTTTTCTAAATGATGAGAAATTAGTAGATTTGTTAGAATGTGTAAATCAGGAGCCCGATTAAAGGTATTTGTTAATAATATTATTCTAGTAGAAGGTATTTAAATTATATGTGTACTTTTTCTAATAAATGTATGTAAATCATTCAGCTAATGAAAAATCTCAAAAATATGTTATGTTTCAAATTGTGCCTTAAAAAGGATATTTACTATAAGGCATTTATTTTAATTATTATTTTCCATAATAGGAAATTTATATTTTGAAATTGTTCTATATTATTTTTTATTTGAGGACATATAATTTAAATATCTAGTTAGTATGTGTCATTATCTACTACACATGATTATATATATTTTTTTGTATACAGAGTGTTACACAATTTTCTATATTATATATAGGAAAGTGAGATGATACCTGTGTGGGGCATAGAACTTTAAAATGACAATTTGTTTTAAAATTTACAATGTCTTATTTATGATTATTTATTGAGGATTGAGGTTTAGAAACCAAAGATATCTGTGATTTTTTTACTCAATATGATTCAGTCACAAATTTTAATGATTGTAACACTCTGTTTATAAATTTAAAGACATTCCATGTTTGTCACCGTAAAACTAATTTTGTGATTTGAAAGGTGATGCAAGTGGTATGTCTACTTATTTTTAAATCTTTGTTAGTGTTTAAGACAAATATTTCAAGTGTGTATATTATACATAGTTATTACAATAGGTAATAAATTTGTAAAATATCAATTGTCTTTTAATTATTTTGGTCATAATAAAATGAGTGTGATCTTTTGCCCTTAAATTTTCCCACTGCTGGGGCACAGCCTTCCTTCCTATGAATGGTAAAAGAGTATAGGAAGAATGGGTCATAATAACTCACTGCGTATTAACCATCTGCGGTCGTTAATACCCAATTAACAAAAACAGATGCCGCTGTGGCCGTATTCATTTTTGGTCACCCATCCAGTTAACGGCCTTAGCAAATATTGCTTAGTTTACGCAATCGCTGGCCTAACGCACTAGGTCACAACTCTCATACCCATGCTCACTAATAATTAAAACTAATCCCATGCCCTCAGTTTCAAGGATTAGGCATGCGTGATTTATTTATAATATGTCAAATCGTCGAATTCGGCATTTTATAAAATGTCGATATATCGGGGAACGATTTTTATTTAATCATAAGTAATGCAGTAATTATTCATTACCCATTTCAACAGCTATGGAGCTCTGCTAACTGCGTTCGCTCCGTTGCTGCGACTCTTGAGAGAACTAACCTAACCATCAATGGGTCCAAACAGTAAATACGATTCCTTATTTCTAATAATGTGGACATTTTAGTAAAAGCCCTACTCGATGATTTGTCTGCGACTGCGACTTAAACAACTTTGTTAGCTTTTGCCATACTTTTAAATTGCATTTGGCGCTAACGTCGCATGACGTAGGTATGTGGTACACGTGGACGCATAAACTGAAGTTAAGTCTGCTGAGATAATTTGTGGCTCAAGTAATGGTAGGTACACGTCAGCTCAATTTACATTGCTACGATACGAACTGTGTGGGCATTTTAAAGATTTTTATAAGAAACGTAACATGGTGTGAAAATCCCCGAGAATAGGCCGGCAGATGTACCTATAAATTCAAACCCATACATACATAAATCACGCCTATATCCCCGAAGGGGTAGGCAGAGGTGAATTAACACCCACTTTTCGCCAATTATTTTCGGTCCCTTGTAACAGGTGGCGAGCCTATTGCCATATATCGGGCACAAATCGCAGTACAAATTTATATTACTAGGTGGTATGAGAGAAATGCTGCTGCCCATTACTCATTGCTGTCTTTACCCTTAGTCGCCTTGTACGACACCCACGGGAGAGATGAGGGTGGTGACAATTATTTTCTGCTCTGCCGTCACCACACGGCCCAAACGGCCACGGTCAATTCAAAACCACACATTACAAAATACGTAGGTCTTCATCTTCCTGCCGGCCGATCGTGACGAACTTCGACACGCTATCGTTATGAAACGATTGCCACTTGGCTAAGGGGCCCTGTTCCCAACTTATCTGCGGTCAGTAGGTTTCTTCTTCCATTTATATCGGTCAGACACCATCAAGCCATCCACTCCCTTTTGATTCGATGGGATGAATGAATGAATGATGAAAGTGATGAATAAATAAATAAAGAAATATAATTAAAGCCGTGTGGTGACAGTAGAGTAGAATACAATTGTCACCACCCCAAATCTCACCCGTGGGTGTCGTACAAGGCGACTAAGGATAAATCAGCGATTAGGAATGGGCAGCGGCGTTCCTCATAAACCACCTAGCAATGGTACTGCGACTTTACATACCTATTACATAGGACTAACATAATTGGCGAAACGTGGGTGCTGGTTCACCTCTGCATACCCCTTCGGGGATATAGGCGTGATTTATGTGTGTATGATGAATAAATGTAAAGAAAAGATATCATTATAGAAAAACCATCTCCAGGGACAGATGGTCAAAGAGTGATTGGAATTACAACATTCCAATTCATACTGCTCAAGGTTTGGCTTTTATGAACAGCCAAAGCGTGTCCAGAAAGGCTCGTATGGCTGTTCATAACGGAGTGCTGGTTCCGACATTAATGTATGGAAGTGAAAGTTGGGTATGGGAGAAGAAGCATGAAAGTAGAATAAATGCAGTAGAAATGAGAGCGTTGAGGAGCATGGCTGGAGTAAGGCTGAGCGACCGATTGTATAACAGTGTGATAAGAGAAAGGTGTGGTTTGAAAGAAGATGTAATGACAAGGATTGAGAAAGGGATGCTCGCATGGTTTGGTCACGTCGAAAGAATGGATGAAAGGAGAATGACAAAAAGGATTTACATGGCGAAACTGAATGGAGAAATGGGAAGGGGAAGGCCTAGGCGGATCTTTCATAATCAAATTTAAAAGTCTATTGAAAAAGGGCCAGGTCAAGAGTACCCGAAACCGACGGGCATGCATGAAGAGATTGGATGAAGCGAAAGAAGTATGTAAGGATCGTAGCAAGTGGAAGGAAGTGATCTCTGCCTACCCCTGTGGGAGAAGGGCGTGACGTATGTATGTATGTATGTAGGTTTGGCTTTGGTTTTTCAGCCGGGTGCCTACCTGACACCAACCCTCATTAGGTATGCTGTTGTTGGTGATCACCAGTTTCCATTACAAAATACATAAATAGAAAATCTTCTGAGACGAAGTTGCATGAGGTTGGTGTATCATAAAGTTTGGTTATATTTTTATAAAAAAAAAATTTATTTCAAATGTGTTCTAACATAACTAGGAGACCAATACTATTGAAATAAAATAAAAGTCCTATTTATTGGACATGTTTATTTAAGACAATATTATAATAATAAATCTAGAGCACAACATTAATGTTGTTTGAGGGTAGTTTCACAAAGACAGCAATCTGAAAGATTTCCTTTCACCAGTGTTCTGGGTTAGAGTGGCTGGTTGGTTGTAAATCAGTATCAATCCTTTGCTACTGTTTCCAAGCGGCCATGTATCAAATTAATATGTCTGTTTATATTAAATCTGCCACATTCATAGGCATCTCATCAATTTGTGTTGAATAGTACTGTTCAATGTCTCTCAAAATCCTGATGTCATCAGATTTTACGAAATTGATAGCCACACCTTTGCGGCCAAAGCGACCAGATCTGCCAATTCTGTGTATATACAACTCACGGTTGTTTGGAAGGTCATAATTGATAACCAGGGATACTTGTTGAACGTCGATTCCTCTAGCCCATACGTCAGTAGTGATCAAAACTCGACTGTAAAGAAAGAACAGGTTTTACAAAACAAATAATATTTAAATTAATATTACATGTTACGTATTACTGTGTCGCCTGTGTCTGTCGCCGTGTGGTGACGACAGAGTAGAATTCATTTGTCACCACCCCAAAACTCTCCCGTGGGTGTCGTACAAGGCGACTAAGGATGAATCAATCATGAGGAATGGGCAGCAGCATTCCTCTTAGACCACCTAGCAATAGCAATGTACTGCGACTTTTGAGCCCGATAAATGGCAAAAGGCTCGCCACCTATTACATGGGACCTAACATAATTGGCGAAACGTTGGTGCTAGTTTCACCTCTGCCTACCCCTTCGGGGATATAGGCGTGATTTATGTATGTAAGTATTACTGTACCACTGCTGGGGCATAGGCCATCCCTAAGATTGGAAGAATATAGGGATATTAATGAGCCATCAAGCAGGCTGCATATTTAAATAAATAAATATTTTAACACTCATACCTATCATCTAGCCCAAAGTAAATAGCCTAGATGTCAGACATTTTTAGAATCAAGACAATTATGTATATAAATGTTGAAAATATACTACATAAACATATACACAACCATGACTCGGGAACAAATATTTGTGGTCATCACAATATTTGCCCCTACCAGGATTCGAACCCGGGATCTGAGCATTCGACCAAGGCGGCATATTTGCAAATATGTAGTGATGTGTAATGGGCAACAGGATTCCTTTTATACTATCTAGCAATATACTGTGATTTGCGTGTCTGATAGATGCCAATAGGCTCACCACCTGTTACATGGGACCACCTGTTAAAATACTCTTTGTGTATTTAAGGATAAATTTTTGTATCTGTGTGGATCATTCCATGGCTTAAAACCACGGTCATTACTTGAACTATACATCCAGTTCATGTGTACACAATTGATTACCTTTGTCCTGAGCGGAACTCTTTCATGATATTGTCTCTTTCTTTTTGAGGCATATCTCCATGCATAGAGCTCACTGTGAAGTTTGCTTCTTGCATTTTCTGTGTTAACCAATCCACTTTCCTCTTTGTGTTGCAGAAAATAACAGCTTGTGTGATGGTAAGAGTGTCATATAGGTCACATAGTGTGTCAAATTTCCATTCTTCACGCTCGACAGCAACAAAGAACTGTTTGATGCCTTCCAATGTCAACTCATCACTGTAAAAGTAATATTTTTGTATATAGACAGGTACACAAAAAAATTTCATTGTTTTATAACTCTCAAAAAGTTAATTATTTTTGCTTGTTTTGTAGTCATTAAGATCTCATGGGGCAATCAAGGGAGTTTTCTACATCATTCATGGTGGGAGATAAATCACACACTGTTTCTGCTAGCTGCATAGCTGACATAATAGGCAGTACTATTCCTAAGAGGCATAGTCATGAGCCATTCGCACTTTACCTTAGTCAAAGCTCTGAATAGTAAAATTATCTACTATATGTAAAATGCTCATTCAAACCAACTCCTCTTTAAGGATTCATTATTAAAGTTTCATAAATTATATACCGTTTAACCAAAATCCTGATAGGGTCTGTCATGAATTTAGATGTCATTTCCAAAATCTCGTGTGGAAGTGTTGCAGAAATCAAAACCACTTGGGTAGCAGGTGGAAGGTAGCGATAAACATCATAGATTTGTTCTTTAAATCCTTTGTTTAACATTTCATCTGCTTCATCGAGAACAAGCATTTTGATAGATCTTGTTCTAAGCACACGCCTCTTGATCATATCTGGGGGAAAAAATAGGAATAGATAATATAGTATTTGACTTATTACTCATCAACAAATAAACAAAAATTGTACACCAATAAATAATTGAAGTGGTGCTCTATTGTACTTACCGAATACACGGCCAGGAGTCCCAGAAACCACATGTTGTCCATAATCTAATTTACGAATATCTTCACCCAGATTAGTGCCACCAATACATGCATGACACTGGACATTCATAAAGTCACCCAAAGCCAGTATAACCTTTTGGATCTGTGTGGCCAGCTCACGAGTCGGTGACAAAATTAAAACTTGTGTTTCACGCAGTGTAGTGTCCAAAGACTGAAGGATTGAAATGGAAAATGTGGCCGTTTTGCCTGTACCCGACTGAGCTTGGGCTATCACATCCCGTCCTTTTACAATGGGTAGTATACTTCTTTGTTGAATGGCAGAGGGTTTCTCAAATCCTGTAAAACATAAAAATAATTATATTCCTATAAATCATCATCATCATTTTCTTGGCCTGTCCCCATGTAATCTGGGCATCGTGCAGAAAGTATCTTCTTCCATTCATAACAGTCAGACGTCGTCTAGCCCTTTATTCATATCATTAATCAAACAGAAGAAGTGCTAGTGACAAAAATGTATAGAAAAGTGATCTGAACGGCCATGTTGAGAAAACAATGAAGGAGGAGAATGATTGGATCGACAACAGTAAATAATGCTTATGGTTTTGCCTTATTTTTAAAAGCCGGCCGCCTGTTGGATATCAACTCTCTTTGGGTATGCTATTGTGTCGGTGGTTTGCTCTCCACCATTCGGGTGCCCCAAGAAGTTTATTAGTATACAACGGACTTACAAAGTCGACTTTTATGACACCTCTGGGGCTGGCACATTCTATAATGATGTATGATAATATATATGGCTCACTATCAATTATCAAACAGCATTAGATCGTATAAAATTTGTGTTCAAAAACTTACCATAAGTGTATATTCCTCGTAATAATTCATCCCGTAAGCCCATTGAATCAAATGTTGGGATAACTTCCACATCCTCGCTTGTGTCGAATTCGACATTAGACAAATCTTCAGATATTATTTTACGATTAATCGATACTTCTGATGAAGCCATCTTACGTTAATATTGCGTTAGCGGGATACTTTGATTAGAAAATGTACTAATAAACACGCACAAGTGAAGAATTTATAAATTCAGAGAGGTTGGTTTCGTCGCACAAACAAACTTTCACAAAAATCGTAATTTGTAGAAGACAGACAGACAGCGTTGTAAAGTAACCTTTTTCTTTTTCATTCATTGAGTAAAAGAAAGAGATAGATAACCTATAATCATAGACAAGGAAGAAGCTACCATCTTTAAAAAAACATTTTGTCTATGTTACATCAATATACTACGGTAAAGATTAAAAATCTGGCTCAAATGATCGGTAAAATTGTTTACATTATAAATCAAAAGTGATAGTATCAGTCGTATACAACATTTTAATGTAATATTATACAGTAATATAATAAAGATACATGGTAACAATTTCTTATCAACGAATGTTGATAAATGCAAAAACAAAACGTATTTAACAACGCATTCCGATTTCACAAAAAGAACGATCATATTTGATTTTGAACGAATCAAAATGGATGCTGGGTGTGAATGAACTATGTACTGAAAAACGAACAGCTTTTTATTGAATTGTGTCGTGGGCCCGATTATAGTCGGGAATCCGGCGTCGCGGTTTTGTTTTGTAGTTATTTAACCAGTGCCAAGCTCAAAGTGCCCTCGTAAACCGGATCAGATTGTTATTTATTGGTTCAATTCGGTAGTCACCGTGTCGGTAATGTGTGTATACGAAAGTTTTGGACGTGCTTGCAACTCGCAGGTGGGCTTAGGATGAGGACTCTGACTGAAATATTGAATGTCGTTCACAATACGCGAGTGGTGGTCACGCCGATGTTGCTTACTCTCGATGCGACATGGCGAGAATGTTCGGACTAAAGTGTCGTTTGTTGGCTGTATGAGCGGTCAGAAATGAAATGCATATACAGGAAGGACCAAACAGAACTCTGACAACATGTACCAAAATGACAGAAGAAGTAGACAGAAGACATGGCGTAAATGGTAACAGTGGTAGCAAGGGTGTGATTGAGGATACTCCTGTGCAGAATTCCTCTCTTGCAGCGACTGGTGGGCGGCTAAAGTTCTTCAAAGGTCAGTCTGTTGATATTTTTTCGTGTAACATTGTAATTTTACTGTGATTACAGTATTTGCTAAACCTTGATTTAACATTAAGAAAAACTAGAAAGTCATTCATGCTCTGATAAGCATACATAGGACCATTTGCTTGAACCATTGCCAATTGTTTAAGTGCAGCCTCTGTGCTATTGTTCTTTTGAAAGCAACTGTGGGCATCCTACCGGAAATAAATATCTCTTCATATCTCATAATGGTCAATTACTCCCTGTTGCAGTTTTGGTTAAAATAATGTAATTTCTCACACCTGATATTAAAAATGCAGCATACATAAGTATGTAGTGATTTATTCTTAAATTGTGTTTTTATAGATCTTTAATTTTCAACTATAATTTATTTCGGACTGTGTAATGATTAAAATGGAAGAGGACCATAACTAAAACTTAATAATTGATATGTCAATAACATTAAAAATGTATATATTTGTTAACACATTGTAGAAGATTCATATGACTGCTCTGTTTAATGGCTTAACTTATTTATTTGTAGAATGTAAATAACTTTGAGATAAAATTGATTTCATTAAAAATATATTACTGTTCCATTTAACTCAAATTAAGAAAGTGTAATTATTATTGCGCTCCTTTCTACTAGACGATAATGATTAGAATTGTAATTAATAGTATTGATATCATTTAAAATTTGAAGAGAAATAATAAAGTGATCTTAAAACTAAATACAATTTTACATCTAAATAAATAATAGTTCAGCTACAAATAGTTCAATGTTTGACAATACAGCAGTACTATATCTATCTAATCTATCTTTGTAGTATATAAATAAATACATACATATGTTGCTAATTCAATAAAATCTTGTAAAATAATCATTGTATAATTATGGAGGTAATTATACATGCAATGTCATAAACATACTTAGTCAAAACAATAACCTCATTTTTTAATGTCTTTAAAAAGTTGGTTTTAATAGCAGTACACCATGGTGGTAAATTACTGAATACTAATCATGAAACACCAACAAATGTCTAATATTGAAATTTATAGATCATTATTATTTTTTATTTACTTTTTAAGAACATTACTTAGTTCATTAGTGATAACTTCGTGAATCAGGTGTTTATTATATCAGCTAACTAGACACTTGATATATGTAGGTACTGTTATTGTGTGGGTTGTATTAACAAAGCCCAATTCATTCTCATATTTATACACTGTCCCATTTCATAGCAATATCATTAAACCAATATTAAATGAAGACAATGCATTAGACTTTTGGTTTTTAAGCTTATATAAAAAGCATTATAGTTTGATGTCAATCTGTGATGCCACAAAGTGAACGATAAGAGTAAGCACATTCTCTAACAGTATAGTTGAAGATTTATATAAATTTATATAATGAAATATGATATGAATAAGACCATTAATTATATTCACTAGGAATACTTGCACTGATTAAGTATCAGTGCAAGTATTAGATTGTTACTTAATTGTTTTTAAAATACATATTTTTTGAACATTAGTGGTAAATTAACTAAAACCTACATACTTGGAAGTAAATTTGTATAAATACCTTCATTACTTATAAATCCTTCTAGGTTTTGATTTTTAGTTGGTAAGTAACCTCTAGGCCTGCCTGGGCATTATGCCCCAGTGTCTCTCACCCACCTGTCTTATTTGTATCAGGTGGCAGACCTCCCTTGGGTATAAAATAGAATGTTTATTATTAATTAGAAATGCCTTCCTGACTGGGTTAGTACTTTTATGTTTCTGTACTAAATCTTTATAGCTAACTGCTTGTAAATTCAAAAGTTATTTTAGAACAAATACCTATTTATCAAGTGAATTGACAACATTTCATATTTTCAACATACTTCTATGTAGTTTCGTTTTTTTTTAAATTATGTTGTATCCTTAAAATTAATAAATACTCTTTTGATGCACCTTCCTGACTGGGTTGGTACTTTTATGTTTATGTACTAAATCTTTATAGCTAAATGCTTGTAAATTGAAAAGTTATTTTAGAACATACATACATAATCACGCCTATATCACCGAAGGGGTAGGCAGAGGTGAACTAGCACCCACATTTCGCCAATTATGTTAGGTCCCATGTAATAGGTGGCGAGCCTTTTGCCATTTATCGGGCTCAAAAGTCGCAGTACATTGCTATTGCTAGGTGGTATAAGAGGAATGCTGCTGCCCATTCCTCATGATTGATTTATCCTTAGTCGCTTTGTACGACACCCACGGGATAGATTTGAGCTGGTGACAATTGTATTCTACTCTGCCGTCACCACACGGCGTGTAACGTAAGAATAGATACCTATTTATCTAGTGAATTGACAACATTTCATATTTTCAACACACTTTTATGTAGTTGTATGAAATTAAACAAAAAATTATGGAATAACATTATTTTTCAATTCAAATTATGCTATATCCATATACTTAATAAATACTCTTTCTTTTATTAATATGTAATATAAAAATCATGATTGACATCCTGGCCATACTAAAGAATGGCTGTTACTGTGGCTGAATGGCAAAATGACTTCTGTTTTGTGCTGACTCTAAAAAAATGTATGGAATGCTTAGGTGTGGAATCAAAGGTGTGAATTTAATCTGCTGCAGTTATGACTTCATCATTTGTTTAATAAATTTTATTTTTATCCTAAAAAAATTATCTAGAGAAATATTTTTCAAAGTTAGGATTGGATAATAAAGAGTTGTTTTTTTTGTTTTATAAAACCTAAAAGTTTATTTTATTGAGATCATTAATGTTCTCTGCAATTCAATCTATTATATTCTAAGATATTATATAGTCGTTGTCATGTTGTTCTAGTCTAGATGATATATAATCTAATCATTTTATGCATTAACTGTTGTTTATAAAAATGGAGATTAGACATCAAATTTACCAGATGGCTGGTACAGTTATTATAATTATGTAATTATACCATTACGACTCAATATGAACCAAACACAGCTATTGAATTGAAATCAAGAGTGATTATTTTTACTTTTATATAAACTATAGTATGCAGTATCTTGGATTGAGGCAGAGATGAGCTTGATAGTGTAGTTACTTTGCGTAAACTAAGCATGTTTGTTAAGACAGTGATTGGATGAGTGACCTAGAATATTGTCTCAAGTTCCTCCATGCTTCCAATGGCACATTAAGCCATTGATCCCGATGCGTTAAAACCCGCTGATCTGCACTTTATTCTTCCATCCATAGAAAAGTCCTGTAACCCCAGCAGTGGTGCAATTCAAGGGGTGGTAATGAAAATTAAGGTATTTCTAATAACTCGCGCATCCCACTAGATTGGTTAATTGACTCGTGACAGATCCTAGACTCTCCCCTCCTAAAGGATTTGAGTCACTACACCAGAGACCATACCAGAGTGGTTTAATAAGTATTCAGCAAATCTGTCGTCTTGCTAGCGACTAGTACGAAGCATAAATGTAATATGAAGCATTCCACTCCTATAAAAGTAACTTCTAACAATATTTATTTAACAATTTGATGTTGTGTAACCTTTTGACATTTAGTAAACGCGTCACATTGTGCGATTTCAGATGGTAAGTTCATTCTGGAGCTGGTCGGCGGCAGCGCGCGGGAGGGCGAGCGGCCCGGCTGGGTGTCGGTGCCGCGCAAGACGTTCTGGCCGCCCGCCGCCGCGGCCACGCCGCCCGCGCCCGCGCCCGCCTCGCTCAGCGTCTCCGACGACAATAGCTCGGTGCACTCCTCGCCATGGCAGCGCGACCACTGCTGGAAGCAACCCTCCCCGCGCAGGAACGTGTCCAAAGAGCTAGCGATGTACTATTGCAGGCCTAGCACCTTGCACAACGCCACCATTGACGCGCTCAGCCGCCTCAAGAGAAGGAAACCCCACGACACCCACCACACAGACGCACCGGTCAACGGCAGCAACTCCAAACGCACCCTGACCAACGGAGTTTGCGACAAGAGACGCAACGGCGAAGTCGCCTCGCCGGACAGCAGGAGCATCAAAAGCGAGGACGTCGTCGACGGCGCGCCAAATAAAACGAAGCCAAATGCCGAGGACGACAGGTGGAACGACTACGACCGGGAGAAGTATTATCATATGAAGCTCAAGAAACCTTACCAGTACCGTAAATTAAGAGTTTACAAGAAGACCAGGCCGCAGATCAGACGGAAAGAGCTCGCGCGCACGGTCGATAAGTTACGCGAAAAGATCGCGTCGCTCCCCGTGCCGGTGAACGCGAAGCTGGCCAACTGCCGGCAGGAGCACATGATGGTGTCTCCGAGGAAGAGGATTCTCCGGGAGCTCGAGCGCGTGAGCTTAGAGGACCAGGGCATGAAGAGGCGCGCGAAGACGGTGCCGGCGCTGAGCACCGCGTCGTACCCGCCGTCGCCCGGGCCCAGCCACACGCCGCACCGGCCGCCGGAGCCCCAGCGCCCCCACAACGGCACAGCGCCCCGCAAGGAGCAGCCCGTCTCTAAAAACGTGAGCAGCTACAGCATACACTCGCTGCTGAGCATGCCCGAGGAGAGCCCGACGCGGCGCTCGCCCGAGGCCAAGCGCTCGCCGCATTCCTACCCGCCCTCGATCAAGACCGAGTCGCCGTCGAGCGTCAACTCGCCTGA
The DNA here is from genome assembly GCA_963931975.1 of Cataclysta lemnata. NCBI lineage: Eukaryota > Metazoa > Arthropoda > Insecta > Lepidoptera > Crambidae > Cataclysta > Cataclysta lemnata. The sequence goes on along the minus strand of OZ008355.1, from coordinate 3,421,125 downwards.
CCTGAGTCCGAGCCCGGACAACTACAGGTATCGATACTCGGCCCTGATGGGCTCGCCGGGGCAGGCGGCGCCGCTCACCCGGGACTCGCCCACGCCCCCCTCGGAGCTCGCCCGGTACCGCGGCTCGTACGGGGCGCCCCCGTCGCCGTACGGGGTGGGCCCGCGCGCGTGGGGCGGCCCGGCGCCGCAGTACCGCGGCTCGCCGGCGCGCGACGAGTGGCGCGAGGTGCCCTACGTGTACCCCTACCCCTACGTGTCCCCGCCGCTGTACCGCGCGCCCTGGATGCACTACGCCATGGCGCCAGCGGTGCCGCCCGGGCCCTGGGTTCCGCTCGCGCATCCCATCTTCACCGACCACATACCTAAGGAGGAACCC
>OZ008355.1:3391505-3420549 GCA_963931975.1 Cataclysta lemnata | reverse complement strand
CAATTAACGTTTGACTTAAGCTTTAATGCTTATCTTCTTATCCCAGTCTGTCTTGGGTCGGCGCTGTATGTTTCCTCTTTCAATTATATACATTTAATGCTAATAAAGCCGTTAAAAACTAAGAACTGACACCAGACTGATTTTAGTGGCAGGCTTTAATTTTATATCTATTTAAAAACAGTTTGTCTTTCCACCTTAGTTAAGTCACCTAGCAACTGCTGTTGTTAAATAAACGAAGTATGCCATAAAATAAAACCTCTTTAGACTGAAATCCACAAATGAAATTTTAGTCAAGAATCGATGAAGAATATAAAATTTATTATTTATAATATTTAATTTATTAACTGCTTGTTACTTGATTGAATAAACATGATAATTGAGACTTCTAAAATCGCATTAACGCACCGCACCGCAGAAGGACGGTGCGGTGTTATTATTATTTTTTTAATTCTCCCTATATTTTAGGGAAGGCAAAGGGTCTAGCCCATACAGCCATTTCTTTAGTGTATATTTTATGTGTAGTCTTATGAAATAATAAGTGGGTGAAATTTATGAATGAAATTAATGAATGTCTACGCCTATGTGCTTACCTGACAAGTTATAAGGCTAATTTCATCTAGCTTCAAATTGCTCATGCATCTCGGCAGGGGTATAATGAGCAATGTGCGGTCTACCGACGTTTACATTTATTTTTTGTCTCATAACCTCAGTCACTAAAGCAAGTAACATAATCTCTGTTGTAATTTTATTAATTTAATTAAACCCTTTAAACAAGAAATCTTGAGTTTCATTAGAAGAGTGAAGCTCCTTTATGTTATACAAGACATAAAATGGTGGCCCATGAGGGGAACTAAAAGACAAGAAATCAATTGGAAGAAACCGCTAACTAAATCATTAAGGCAAGCAAGTGGAAATACCTGAAGTGGATAAATTTATACTTGGGAATACTCTAAAGTAATCAACAATATTATATTGGATGTCAAGCAGCACCAGTAAGCAGTGAAATACCAAAATTTTACCTACTTCGCAGCGCATTCAACAAAAGATAAGTGTCCTTCCTTGTGACCTTTATCCAAAGTTTAGAATTTGTATATCCTATTAACCTAACTAAATAATTACATTACCTTACCTATACCCTAAATACAATGGCTATATTCTTAAATAATTCCCACTTGCTATAAAATATATATTTCAGATATATGCATATTATCTAAGAATTCTTTCCAACAACTAGTAATCATTTCTTGTTCTCCCTATAAAGTGTATTACAATGTTATATCATCTTGAATAAAATATTAATTGTCTTGGGTACAATTAAAGGTTTAGAGTGCTTAAATTCAGTAATTTATATATTAAATAATTGTGTGGTTCTACCTACATACTAATTTTGTACTCACTAAGCAATAGGATAAGTAAATTCCTTTTTTTATATTATACTAAGTTTAGATATCTATAGAGATTATAACGGCTTAACAGTGAAAGTGAGTATAATTGGCTAGGTAATTAAAATGAATAGGTATTAAAGATTAAATTGGTGGGTGCTCTAGAGATAAATTTTACACTTATGAAAGTTGAGTTTTGATTATTAACTAGTGTTATAATATCTATATTTAATTGTTTATGGCTAAATGGGTATTTTTTTGTTCAATAGCACTTTGTTAGTAATACTTAAAATTAAATTTTGAAAATTAAGATCCATTTTACACAAGAACTTTAAAATACTAGTTAATTTATTAGGTTTTAAGAAATATTTCGCCGACTCATTTCAGGGAACGGTGGAGATGTGCATCTAGTGCATAAACTAAGGCAGAAGTTGCAACCTGTATCCTGTTACCCAACTGAAGCGAGGAGCGTGAGACCTTTTATTTTTACACATTTACCTCTTTCTTTTTTTTGTTTTTATACTTATATTTGTTTGGTTATTATTTAATATGCTTAACCCGGCTGGCAATGCTTCAAACGACACAAAGGAACGTTTAAAGGAATTGATCACAAAACGTAGCTCGATAAAGGGGCAAATAACTAAATTTAAAAAATATTTAAAGATTACATCGGAGAAGCCAGAATTATCTAATATTGCACTTGTAGAACTAAACCTTAAACTTGCTAAATTTGAAGCATTGTCAGTAAAGTTTGATGATTTGCAAGCGGATATCGAGGTGTTAAATGCATCGAGCATAGATTGCGAGATCGATGAGCGCGAAGCAATTGAGGACGATATTATTTATAACATTGCAGCGGCCAAGTCATTGATCGAAAAACACAACCAAACGGAATCTGAGTTAAGACGACCATCAGTCATTCATGATACTCATTGTTCGTTTGATCACCAGGAAATTAGTTTTAAATTGCCTCAGATTCAGATTTCTAAGTTCGATGGCGCTTATTTTAGGTGGTTGGATTTTCGAGATACTTTTGAAAATTTAATTCACAATAACAGTCAAATTAAGCCAATACATAAATTCCATTATTTAATATCATACTTAGAAGGCGACGCTGCTAGAATAATTTCTAATTTGGAGGTATCATCACTTAACTATACCGAAGCATGGAAACTTCTGTGCGAGCGGTACGATAACAAAAGGTTATTGATCAATCACCATTTAAGTTCATTATTTAATATACATCCCATTAATCGTGAGTCAGAGCGGTCCTTGCGATTTTTAGTTGATCACGTGACAAAAAATTTACGTGCTTTAGCTAATTTAGGCCAACCAACTGACAAGTGGGATATTCTTTTAATTTTTGTGCTGTCATCCAAACTCGATAGCCGCACATTAACGAAATGGGAAGAGTATCGCAACTCGCTTGAGGACGTACCTACACTTGACCAATTTTATAAGTTTTTAATTAACCGTGCAGACGTTTTGGAGTCTTTGAATAGAAACAAATATGAAAATTATTCTTTAAAGAATGTCTCAAGTAACGTAAAGTCGAGTACGTCAGCTACAAATAATAATAATAGCAAACAGCAAACATCCTATACAAAATCCTTTGCAAGTACCAACCAGTTCAAGCAAAGCGGTTTTTATTGTGTTATCTGTAATGAAAACCATAAAATTTATGATTGTAATATATTCAAATCTAAATCCATTAAAGAGAAGTTAGCAGATGTAGCTAAGTATAAGTTGTGTGCTAACTGTCTAAGGCAAGGCCATCCCATTAGCGAATGTCGCATGGGACCTTGTAAGCAATGTAAAAAAAGACACAACAGTCTTCTTCATAGCCCATCCACGGAATCAAACTCGAACACAGAGGTGGTTTGTCAAACAGGACAAGTGGCTATGAGTAATAATCAAGTAGTATTAAGTACAGCTATAATAAAAATATGTAACAAAAAAACTGGCGAGACACAAAAGATCAGAGCCTTATTAGACTGCGGCAGTCAGTCGTCCTTTATAACTCAAAAGTTGAAACAAAATTTAGCTCTACACCCTATGAATATAGATTCATTAAAGGTAATGGGCATTGGTAATAATTGTACAAATATAGTAAAAGAAAGTTGCATAGTTCAAATTAAATCTCTAAATAGCAATTTTACTAATAATGTATCATGCTTTGTTCTAAATGAATTGACAGGTGATCTGCCAAAAACACCCATAGATTTAAAATTATTAAATATCCCAAAAAATATTAAATTGGCTGATCCTAGTTTTAACAAACCTAGCTCCATAGATATGTTGATTGGAGCTGATATCTTTTGGGAAATATTAGGTAACAAAGAGATCTCCTTAGGTACTAAAAACACAAAATTACGAAGTTCTAAATTGGGTTGGCTAATTGTGGGATCGCTTATGCCAAATGTATCAAATCAAATTGAATGTAACCATAGTTTGACAGCTAAAGTCACACAGGATTACGTCGAAAATATGTTAACCAAATTTTGGCTCTTAGAAGAGCTGCCCGCTAAAATTATTATAAGTGAAAATGAAAAATTTTGCGAAGATCATTTCATGAGACACACTATACGTCTAAGTACTGGTAGATTTTGTGTCAAGTTGCCTTTAATTGATAGCACTGATTGTCTTGGCGACTCATACTATTTAGCACGAAAGCGTTTTTTAAACATAGAAAAAAGATTTAGAAAAAATCCGAGCTTAAAGCTTGCCTATACTGATTTTATTCGTGAATATGCGGATTTGGGTCATCTTTCCGAGTCGTGTGTAATTAAGCCCAATCCGTCGTATTTTTTATGTCACCATGCAGTGTTTAACAGTAGTAGCGAGTCCACCAAACTCCGCGTCGTGTTCGACGGATCAGCCCCCTCCTCATCAGGATTCTCTTTAAACGATATTTTAGCGGTGGGTCCAAACGTTCAGGACTCTCTCTTTTCCATTCTTGTTAGGGCAAGACAATACAAATATTTGCTGACGGGCGATATTGAAAAAATGTATCGTCAGGTTCACGTAAATGGTGAGGATACTAACTTACAACTCATTTTATGGAGAGAACAAGAATCTGAACCCATCAAAACGTTAAAATTAAATACTCTCACTTACGGTACCGCAAGTGCGAGCTATTTGAGCACGAGATGTATCAAACAAATAGGAGATGAGCAGGAGGATGAGCTGATTAAAACAATTTTACAAAAGGATTTTTACATCGACGATTTGGTCACAGGCTCTAATAGTGAACTAGAGTTGCGTTACATACAAAAAAGCGTATCGGAATCGTTGCTTTCGGGTTGTTTTAACCTCAGAAAGTTTAGAAGCAATTTAAAAAATCTATTTGAAAATTCTACTATAGATACGCAGCGCAACTTGACTATAAGCGAGTCGTCGAATACACTCGGACTTGGGTGGGACCCGTCTACTGATTGTTTATTTTTTCCAATAAAATCTATTTCTGAAACTGAAACAATAACAAAGCGATATATAATGTCAAACTCTTTTAAGCTGTTTGACCCCCTGGGTATTCTAAGTCCGTGTATTATTCGACCCAAAATTATCCTACAAAAATTGTGGCAACAGAAACTTGACTGGGACCAAGCAGTTTCAAGTGAAATTAGGCAGGAATGGTTAAATTTTATTAAAACTCTATCTTGTCTCATAAATTTACAGATACCACGAAATGTTATATGTGAATCGCCTAAATTTTTAGAAATACACTCGTTCAGTGACGCTTCACAGTCTGCTTATGGAGCTTGCATATATGTAAGATCCATAGACACCAATAATATAGTAACTGTAAGGTTGTTATGCGCCAAGTCTAAGGTGGCTCCCCTGAAACCTACGACCATTCCTAGGCTGGAGTTGGCTGGGGCTGTACTTGCGACCAGGTTATGTGAGTCCGTCACTGAATCATTAAGATTAACCCCTGATAGAATAATTCATTGGTGTGATTCAACCACAGTATTAGCTTGGATAAGCCATGATATAAGAAAATTAAAATCGTTTGTAGCTAATCGAATATTAGAAATTATTGAAAAGACCAAGGCTTCTTCCTGGCGATACGTCCCCACAGCGGTTAATCCGGCGGATTTAATTTCCAGAGGAGTGGATTTCAGTAAAATAGTGGATTTAAAGTTGTGGTGGTGTGGGCCCAGTTTTTTACTCGAAAATGAATGTGACTGGCCCATTTTAAACTCTAAAGTCTGTACCTCCTTAACTGAGATAAAATCAAATCTGGTCACTACAAATGCTGAAAAGTTAATTCATATCGAAAAATTTTCTAAACTTGACAGGCTTGAGAAGGCGTGCGCATATGTATTCCGATTTGTTTATAATCTAAGAAACACCCAATGTAAACGCACAGGTCATTTAAGTGTAGATGAATTAAAACATGCATTGTATTTCCTTTGTACTATTGCTCAAAAGGAAATATATCCTGCAGAATATGAAATACTAACTAAAAATAAACAATTAGGCCCTAAATCTAAGTTATTACCTCTTTCCCCATTTCTAGATAAAAATAATTTGATAAGAGTGGGTGGTCGTTTAGAAGCATCCAATTATTCATATGAGAAAAGACACCCTATTCTTTTACATGCTTCTCATCACTTGACCAAATTGATATTTTTAAAGGAACATATAAACAATTTCCACGCTGGTCCTCAGCTTTTATTAGCGACGATTAGGGAAACTGTTTGGCCTGTCAATGGAAGGTATTTAGCAAGGCGTACAGTAAACAATTGCATGCGTTGTCGCCGTATTCGAGGTAAAACCTTGTGCCCCAAAATGGGCAATTTACCTTCCCAAAGAATCACGCCTGATTTTCCTTTTCTGTCAGTTGGCTTAGATTTTGCTGGGCCTTTTAACATATTAAATCGCAAGGGCCGCGGCTCTAAGCTAATGAAATGTTACCTTTGCCTCTTTGTTTGTATGCGTTACAAGTGCATCCACTTGGAAGCTGTGAGCGACCTATCAAAGGATGCCTTTGTAATGACTTTAAAACGGTTTATAGCTCGCAGAGGTAAACCAGAAGAAATATTCTGTGACAATGGGCGCAATTTTGTGGCAGCGGCCCGGGAATTGGGAGAGTTTTTAAAACAAAACAACACCTCGGTATCTGACTTTGCAACTCAAAAGGGCATAAATTTTAAGTTCATACCAACTTACGCTCCTCACTTTGGTGGAATTTGGGAGGCAGGAGTGAAATCCGCTAAGTACCACATTAAGAGAGTTTTAGGTAATAGCCATTTAACTTTCGAAGAAATTTCCACATTATTCGCGCAGGTGGAAGCTATTTTAAATAGTCGTCCCTTATGCCCATTATCAGCATCCCCCAATGATTTCCTCTCCCTATCACCAGGACACTTCATTATAGGTAGACCGCTGAATGCACTACCTTCACCGTCTTTCGAAAACTGCAATGAAAGTCAACTAAGCAGATACGCTCGTCTCGAGAAAATACGCCAACATTTTTGGCAACGATGGCAAAAGGAATACATCTCAGAGTTGCAGCAAAGAATAAAGTGGAAATCAAATAAAGCTAAACTGAGCGTCGGTGATATGGTCCTACTCCAAGAAGATCATGTGCCCCCATTGAACTGGCGTCTTGGAAGAGTGTCCTGCTTATTTCCAGGGCCCGATGGTATATCGAGAGTTGCGAACATACACACAACTAAAGGAACAGTGCGAAGAGCCTTGGTCCGCTTATGTCCGTTACCCACTGCAGAGGAACTTGGAGCTTGAAAGGATCCCTTTCAACGGGGGGGAACATGTCTACGCCTATGTGCTTACCTGACAAGTTATAAGGCTAATTTCATCTAGCTTCAAATTGCTCATGCATCTCGGCAGGGGTATAATGAGCAATGTGCGGTCTACCGACGTTTACATTTATTTTTTGTCTCATAACCTCAGTCACTAAAGCAAGTAACATAATCTCTGTTGTAATTTTATTAATTTAATTAAACCCTTTAAACAAGAAATCTTGAGTTTCATTAGAAGAGTGAAGCTCCTTTATGTTATACAAGACAATGAATTTACGTTAAAATATGGGTGTCGCACATTTTAACGCATCTAGGGAGTGCTTGGAGCGAATTTAATGGTAACAGAGCTCATGATAATGCCTGATGAGGTGCGCAAAACCACTTTTTATAGTAGTCTTCACCACAACATCAAACACGTCACAAGACTTATTTTCAATGATTCTGCATAATTGCACATCAACACCGATGCTTGTGTATCAAAATAACACCACTTTCACTGCACAAAATCCACTCTGAACCAATTTTAGAATTATCGAAAAGAAATCTTGACTGACACCACGAAACGCACCAAACACTCCTCCGCGGTGTTATTATTAATTAAAATACAAACGCAAATAAACTTACGTGTAGTATACTCACAAAAATGAAAGTATTACATAATACCTTGTAGTGGAATTTATATTAAGTTCACCAGCCGTTTAATGTCCCCACTGCTGGGGCACGGGCTTTCCCTATGGATGGAAGAATATAGGGAGGATTGGGCCATAACCCACCACGCTGGCCCAGTGCGGGTTGGTGGGTATTAACGACTGCAGATGCAGCCGGGACCACAAGCTTAACGTGCCTTCCGAAGCACGGAGGAACTCAAGATAATAAATTTTTGGTCACCCATCCAATGCCCGACCTTAGCGAAAATTGCTTAGTTTTCGTAATCGCAGGCCAAGCGCGCTATGCCACTGCGCTAGCGAGCTCCTCCTTGTATTAAGTACCTAGGTATAATCGAAAGTAAATGTTTGCATAATATGTTGAAGATGTTCTGTGCGGTAAATGTTAAAGTTCTATTCCATGTTATTTCAAGTCAAGATATATACAACACCTGAAATACACCTGATATAAACATTGCCGTGTGGTGATGGCAGAGCAGAATACAATTGTCACTACCCCCATCTCTCCCGTGGGTGTCGTACAAGGCGACTAAGGGTAAAGACAGCAATGAGTAATGGGCAGCAGCATTTCTCGCATTTCTCTCTCAGCATTTCTCTCATACCACCTAGCAACATAAACTTGTACTGCGATTTATGTGCCCCATATATGGCAATAGGCTCGCCACCTGTTACATGGGACCGTACATATTTGGCGAAAAGTGGGTGTTAATTCACCTCTGCCTACCCCTTCGGGGATATAGGCGTGATTTATGTATGTATGTATGATATAAACCTATAGTTTCAGGAAGTAATCAAGGTAAAGGTTTCTGTTTGTAGTTAATTAATATCTATTCGAAGCAAAGTTTTCATTATATCAAAATAATAGTTTCAATATAATTCACACAGTTTCCGCATTATAGTCTCTGTGTTAAGCTATATTTAGGATCCGTGATGACAAACACATTGCAAAGTGAATAAATCAATTTTATTGAAACTGACTGAAAGGCTTTTGGAGAATGAGTACTTTTTATTGAACTACGGATAGCACAATCAATTATGTAATCAAATTATAAAATCAATAGTTCTATTTGTACACAAACGTACGATCGAATTGAACATCGAAACTGACGGTGACGTTCGTGACAGCGGTACGAACTCTTGCTTTACCTCAGAAATATATACATATGTACTAGCTTTGTAAACAAAACTCAGTTTATGTATAATTGTAAATTTTAGATCTGTCCAGTTTAAATGAAAGCCGCGTGGTGACGGCTGAGTAGAATACAATTGCTACCACCCCAAACTCTCCCGTAGGTGTCGTACAAGGCGACTAAGGATAAATAAGTGATGTGGAATAGGCAGCAGCGTTCCTCTTATACCACCTAGCTATGTATTGCGACTTTTGTGCCCGATGGATTTCAATAGGCTCGCCACCTATTTATTACATGGGACTTAATATAATTGGCGAAACGTGGGTGCTAGTTCGCCTCTTCCTCTTCGGGGATATGGGTCTGGTTTGTGTATGTATGTACATACAGTTTAAATAAAAATAAACAAAAATATTAAAAAAACAATAAGAAATTATTTATCAAAGCGTCGTATACTGTCATGTGGTAGGTATAGGTTATTTTAAATAGAAGGGTAGTAGGTATCTTTAGTCTGTGCCTACTTTAATTGTTTTTTCTTTTCTATTGTTCTTGTTGGCCCGGAAAGACAACCGAAGAAGACGAAATACGGACATTTAACGCAAGATTGTGAACAGACTTTCCACGATTGATGATTGCTCTTTGGATTAACTAAAATAGGATTTTACTTCACGAATGATTATTTTATTTCTTTTTTGGGTATTTTGTAACACTTAGGGCCTGTTTCACAATCGACAAGTTCGAAGTAGCTTACGGGGCAGTTCAATTGACATATATTTCATATTACAACTGTCAAATGATATGCGAAGTAAGCTACTTGGAACTTACTTGTCGATTGTGAAACAGCCCCTTATTATATAAAACTAGCTGACCCGACAAACGTTGTTTTGTCCCTATCACATATGGGTATGAAAAATAGCCAATGAGAGACGTATTTTTCAGGATTGATCGACCCATCGGATTTTGATAAGTAAGTAAAGCAATGTTGAAGATTGGATCGAAATCGACTGGTTACAGAATAGCACCTCTGGTGGTGAAGTGAGCCAAGCGATGGATGCGGTCCGCATAAAACTGCGAGATGGGGAAACCGCAGAAGTGTTGTTTGAACAAATAAACAACAGTATTATATACGTTATACAAATACTCAAAAAAATCGTTTATGTCAATCCTAGGAAGTTGTGACGCCAGTCATTCTGAATTGGTATCATAGTTTATTTTAACAGAAGGATAGTAGATATTTGTAGGTACCTACTTTAATAATGCTTTTTCTATTACATATTCTTGTTGGTCTCTCCGGGGATATAATTATGTATTAATACAGGAGTATTTTTTTACTTTAGCCTTTTCTAAAATAGGGCTGTACTTCAAGATATTTTTTTTGTAACAGTTATTTTACCTAAAAGATACAGTATTATAATAAACACATGAATGGGAAAGTAACATAAATGACTACCGCACTGGGCCATCGTGGTGGGTTATGGCCCATTCTCCCTATATTCTTCCATCCACAGAGAAGGACTATGCTCCAACAGTGGGGATATTCCATAATTAACCTAATTGTAAATATAATTATTAATTTGTTTGTATTGCGATACCCTTACAGGGTCATGTTTGTGGGATATTATCTTATGTAACATCTGTTATACCATCATGTTGCAAAAAATTATATGACTATGACTTTTAAAAGACTGCTACTGTACTGCTGATGATGAATTTTGCCAAATCATCATTCAATTTACCCTACTATGTGAGAGACTAATGTCTATTGACATTCTTCATAAATGATTAATTCTTAAAAAAGCGGATTCCTAAATTACGTAGGTACTATGACAATTCCAAATTCCTAAAAAGTTGTAAATGAAAAATTTGACATATGAATGGGACTTTTACTCGTGTGCGTTATGAATATGATGATATTATTTCATACTAAATCCCCTTTCGGGCTGAATGACGGTCAACGTGGCGGTGACACTTGTTGCGCGTATAGTCGAAAGCGATATGACGTGTGTGGTCAAATAAAAATTCAACAGAGCTATGTAGAAGGTTACTTAAACAATATTTTGTTTTCTCCCCGGCTTTTATTTCCGGCCGGTGTCAGATTCCGCATTACATAGGGGAAGGTAGTTCTAAGCGGGCATACGGCCTAAAGCGGGTATTTATTTTTTTTGGTTATACGCAAACGCAAGGCGAAGAGAGGTGAGAACTATATTTTTTTTCTGCCTCTTTAAGGGAGCAGGCTACGAGACGATGTATCCATCTTCAAAATGATTTTATACACTAGACTAGAGTGTCCGTTTTAAGCAGTTTATCCGCTTAGACTACCTTCTGCTACATATATCATGCGTTTATGGCCTCAGGAGAGGTGTTTTAACTCCCGCGTTTCGCCAGCTTATTCCAGGTCCCATGTAATAAGGGGCGAGCCTATTGCCATTAATCGGACTTTAATATCCGTAATTAGCTAGATAGAGCACAAGGAACGCTCTTGCCCATACCTCGTTACATTATAACTCCCGGTCGTCAGTACGACACGACACCCACGACAGGGGCATGGGTAAGCGACGCATCAAACGCGTACGGGACGCGTACATTTTAACAATAAATGCAACGGGGAGCGGTGCTATTTTTAAATTAACATTTTTCTTAATCGATTTGCAATGCTGTTAACGTTAACTTTACCCCCGAATACATAATCGCTACTCAAATTTTGGGGACTGCTTATCAAGTTAAGTGGACAGTATCTGACAGAATTTGTATGGAAAAACGTCAATTTTGACAATAATTAAATGTTAAGCAGGTCTCAAACTTTGATTAGTGTTTTTGTATTCGTGGGTTATAATGATTTATTTTTGCATGGATTGGCTAACTGGACCAAGCATGCTGATAATAATCACAACAACAAACATAAATTACATACATAAGTTTCATAACTCACGCGAGCTTAAAACGAGTATTCTTCATCGTAAATAATAAATATGTAAAAAAAAATTGTACACCGATACATAAAGAAAACAAAAACAATGTACAATGGGCGGCCTTATCGCTATAGAGTACCTGCTATGGATATGTCAATTGCAAGTTTTTGGTGAAAATCTAGCAATGGCATGTGGCCTGCGTACTGCCGATGCCGTTATCAGTGCATGTTCCCTGTGTGGTACAGTGAACAATCAACATATTTTCTAGGAATACCCACTAGCAATCATGCTATTAACGCACCTACCCGATAAATGCCAATACCTTCGCTCCCTATTAGATGAGACCTAACACATTTGGCGAGACATATATGTTTGGGGATAAACATGTATTTCCTTCCTAGGAAGCTAACAAACAAATTAACATCACCAAAGCTATCAAATCGTCTATTTTATTATTTGCTCTTCTTCTCTTCTGTCTTGTTCTCAATCTATCTGGGGTCGGTGCAGTATGTTTCCTCTTTCATTCATATTGGTCAGACTAGACGTCATCAAGTCATCCACTAACTACATTGAATTAATATAATAGAAAAGAGACGGAACGGACCATGTCGAGAGATCGATGAACGGAGAGAGTGATTGGAATGACAACATTCCAATCCATATACTGTTCAAAGTTTTGGCTTAGGTTTTACAGCTGGCCGCCGGCCTGACACCAACCCTCTTTGGGTACGCTGTTGTTGGTGGTTTGCCCTCCACCATTCGGGTGCCCCGAGGTGCCGGGCAATCTCCCTTAATCGGCTTTTACGACACCCATGGGATGAGTCGGGGCTAACTTATTCTACATAATTTTTTCGCTCCCAGGCCATAATAGAAGTAACTTTTTATTATTTGGTATTAGATAAAAAACTCGAACTGGGCCTAAGAATAAATCGCCTTACCAACTTCCCATTAGACTTTCAGAAGTAGACCGGACGTAGTTATTAACCATCAAAATCGATCTCGTCGTGTTTTATCAAATACTTGGTTTGCAATATTACGTCTTGTGTTTAGTCTACATAAGGATCATGATTAAGTGCCCTTAAGTGCCCAGATTTTTTCTTGAATTTGTCACAGTCTCAAATCTAATCTACCCGTCAAATATTCAGGAATATTAACATCGGATACGTGTAGTCTCTACTACTTTGACTTGTTAAAATCGACCTCTCCATTTCAGACAGTGACGGAATGTTTTTATTTTGCGCTTGTGTGTGACTACATTTTTAAATGTAGCTCATTTATCCAGATTAGGTTTTTAGGGATGGGGACATCATTTTTATAAGCAAACTTCATAGGTGGTTACCTGAGTAGAGTTAGTCAGTACATGTAAATAATTACAGAGCATTTTTCTACTGAGCCAGGATTAGTATTCATAAACGAATAAAATTACGTCTTTGTATATTTATTTAGTGACTCAGTGAGCAACTTAAGCTTGAGTTCCGTTATTACAGCAGCAGCTAGACAAATAGTATTCTCGTAATAAGTGTAACAAACGTCATTGACCCCCATGCAAAACCGTCGCGGTGTTGCTGCTAGGTACGATCAGCAGTCGCGCGCATGCCTGTTTCTAAGGTCGCGCCCGACGCTGCTTCTCGATGGAAATCATTCCAATTAAAATGGCACTCGCCGATTTTTATAAAGGCAGCCACTCCATCGAAATGCGGAGCGTTTTGCCTCCACGTCCGAGGTCGCCTGACGGCTTCTCCGGTGGTGAGAATTGATCGGAAACATCGGGACCGCATCTTACCGGCCGCCGTTGTTGTCACTGCGGTGTTTCGCGGGCGGGCAGATTTATTTGGACGTACCCCCTTCAGGGGGGCGCGGGGTCGGGCGCGCCACCCACAGCGCCACCTCCACACATTTGACTGGATCAATAAGTAAGCAAAGGATGCCCGAGCAGAAAAACCATACACCCGACCACCCCAAGGGGGCACACGTAACCGACACCCCCCTCCCCCCACTAAAAGGGGGCACAACTCCACAGATTGCCATTTTCTCTTTGCCTACGCTTTAATTAGTTGCGTAGTGACGCATGTGGATCCATAATCCCCCGTTATTAAGTCTACAAATAAATCTTGGCCATCGGACCACCGCCATTACAATACACTCCACTGGCGCAATGTGGAAGTGGCCTTACGTTTACGACCATCAAAATGCTGTGCTCGGCTCGTAAAAAAATTCATGTCACCATAAACCGGTCAAATATAACGAGGCTCGTACACTACTGTCTCCACTCCATGAAATTATTTTCAACGGCCAATAAAATGGTCGCACTGGAAAAAGTTATTGAATAAACCAAACGGTCCAAATGGCCGGTATCAAACGTAAATCATGTAAAATACGAACCACAGCATGCTAGCTAGATAGATAAGATAAAGTCATGGTAATTCACAGCACACACAGCGACAGCGCGCCCTACCAGAAATATTTTCCACGGAGCTATTTCTTTGCATGCATACTGAAACTCCCAGGCACCGATGCATATTCATGCGAGCGCCTACACGAGCTCGCTTCTGGTCAACCATTGTCATTCAGTATCAGTGCACTTAAAATTGAATAACATACTCAGGATTAAGCTCCCCTTTTTGAATGGAGCATATTTTCTGATATCACTGTTGTTTTTTTAACACCCTAATTTGCCGCGTATGATTATCGGATGTTCTTTCACTATAGTTCCATACTTCTTTGGAACGTAGAGTAAGAGTGAGGAATCACAATTTACTACCTATACACAATATCGCCTGCTACGACATATGCCAACTCACAATAATATACACTGAAAGTTTATTGACACTAGATTTTAGGTAGTAGTGATTAATCAATACTAATGAGTAATATGGACATCAATAATAAGCCACTATTTTATGAAGAATAGGCTGAATAATAATATAAACTTTTAATCCACTAAAACAAACTTTCATGTCAAACAAACTCTTTCTCAAAAACAAATCTATATATAATTTTTGCTCATCATGGCAATGATAATTAAATACTACCCAACTATAAGGTACCTAAAACGTAGGCAATTCTATTACAATACACTTTATTGCACAAGAAAACACTTAATACTATTCTCCAACATGCTTAACTGTTAATAAATAAATCCATTCTTACACCCAGCAATTATCGTGGATGTTCAATTTATGTTTTTACGTTTTTAGCAACAATATTCTTTGCATAGCGTGCAAAAAGGGCGAGTGCTTTGCGCATAGCGAGGAGATGGTTGTTTAACCCCTTTGACGTAAAAGCTAACAGAGCCAGGTTTCACCATACCTAAACAAGTAAATTGTCTATGTGATGTAACTAGAGGTAAATAAAATATACGGATGATACAATTAGAATGTATTTTAAAAACACGTTCTTGGTAACTTACATTTTCTTCCAATGACAAGTTTACCGTCGTTAGATATCACACGTGTGCGATAAAAAAGAAAATTTTTGCCAATTATGTTTTATCCCATGTAAAGCCTATTTACATTTTTCTGACGCGTAAATTCACGTAATCCTGTATATTATTGCTAGGTGGTATAACTAGAACGCTGCTGTCCATCATTCATCACTGTTTAAATTTAAATTAACCTTTAGTCGCCTTGTATTACTCCCGCGGTAGAGACAGGGGCGACGATAACTGCATTCTGCTAATGCCAATGGCATCCTTTATATTTCTGTATAAATTGTTTAGTTTTATACAATTCCAACCTAACAGAAGTTTAATTAATAAATGTCACACATACACGTTCCTTGAACCCGGCATAACCGGCATTAGATTGGGAACCAATGTTTCTAAACACTTTTGTAAAATGCGATGGCAACTCTGATGGAAAAATGTGTACCCAACAGGAGGGTAATGTAACGTACGCAGCGTACACTTTCATGAGTTGACGAGCTCACAAAAATTACCAAGCCAAATGTTTTTATTACATATGATTCTGAACTTTGAAGCGGATTATTGGGCAGTTAGTATTCGCGTGAAAACCACAGGACCGCAGGCCGAGCTCTCACTGTACCGTCGCACCATGAGGCGCTATCATCCCACACTCTGGTTTTCGGTCCATTGTCGATATAAGGTCTACATTATTAGCTACATTTGTTCAAATAGCCCTCTGCTTGTCGAACGATGTACATCCTCCGCACTAAAACTTCAGTCAATTGTTTGACGGCAGACTTGCCCGGATTGTCAGATATTGTGCTAGAGCCAAAATGCCCGGGTTCAAATCTTGGTAGCGGATAAGTTTGTTAGTTGAATACAACCTCGCTGAATATTTTCAATATATTTTCATACATAATATTAAAATATTAAGAGAAAAGCGTGCACTAGATTCTATAATGAGGAAACATTATAAGAACAACTGTTTTGTATTCATACGCATTTCATGACATCTGTCGCCATTCAGCATTCCATCCAATTACTTAATCTAGGAATGTTTCTGCAAGTACAGGTTTGCATACATGTCTGGGAGAGTTTTACACGTGCGTTCGATGTTTATTTGATGTTACTATTGTGTATATGTCGTGGCCAAATCGTAGAATTGATCACTTCATGATGTGGCCGACCATTTCATGAAATGGCCAGCTAAAACTGACCATATCATGATAATGGTCTGGCCAGATCAATGAATAAACAACGTTTAACGATATGAACAGCTAAACGCACTATTTCATGATATGGCCAAACATTAATCATCATATCGTAAAATAGTTACATTAACCACCGTTTGAGGCTCTTTTTTCGATTTGATTTTGTGATGCATCATGGCAGCGGACAATAATAACCTAACAAACAAACTGTTGGTAATGTTGTACTGAAAGTTAAATGTGAAGTAAAATGTCGTTACGACACGAAATTACTAGAATTTTACGTTTTAAGTCCCTCAAAAAACAAGCGCAACGTAAAAATACCAAACATTAACTACATTAATGATATGGCCAAAAGTGGATGGACATATCATCAAACGTTGACATTTCTACGATATGGTCAGTTTTAGCTGGCCATTTCATGAAATGCAATCATTTCATGAAATGGTCAGCCACATCTTGAAGTGATCAATTCTACGTTTTGGCCACGACATATATATAACATTTTGAACAAGTTTGTAGATACCGTTAAAGTTTAAAAACGACACTCCCTCAATATAAGCCAATCACTTAAGCGCGATGCTCCGCTAAGGCCGAAGAGTGTTTTGGCGCAAAAGCTGTGATTTTTACGGCGAATCACTCCCGTGGAGTGCTGAGCTCGAGTCGAGAGATCGGTTCCAGTGCGCCCCGGCTCCTTTCCCGGCGATGGCAATCGAAATAATTATCATAAAGTAAATCCCCCGCAATTCGGCGGCCGCCCCCGGCCGGCGTCGGCGTCTCGGCAAATAGCGCCCTCCAGCCACGCTCTCGCTAGTGATGTTTATCGGAAGACGGTGAGCGTCGATAATTTTTTGTGCGCCCATAACACTTACCGTTGCTCTCTTGCTTGTCTTGAAATTGTCGAATAATCAAACAACTTTTTTCGCTTTAAGATGGAAAGGAGACATTTTTATATATTCTTTGTGTTTTTATAGTAAAATATTCAGTGAAATCACGATTGAGCATAAAGGCGAGGTTTCATCAGTGTGCGGCACAGCGAAAGACCAAACAAATACGCTGTGCCGCGCAGTTCAGCACACTGGTGGAATCCCGCCTTTATAATGAAATAGGCAAGCAACTTGTGCACTATTGCTAATTATTGTTACCGTCTAAATATTGCGACTCAATCGATGACTGCCGACAACGCTATCGCGTGCCGACGCGGCTCATCGAGGAGAGTCGAGCGACCGCGTTTTTGTCGGTGTCAGATCCATTGTACCGTACATGTAGATTGTAGATTTAATTCGGTATCCTTAAAATTATCCGTTCCCTCGGTCTTATATCAATAATGGAAGGCTTGAAGGTTGCATCAATATTCAGAGTTCGTGTCCTCGCTGACCGAGATATTTCGTGGCGACCTTCGAACGACGACGCGGGATTTTTTTTGCTGCGCGCCATGCCATCTGCCGCTTTCACCCTCATTTAACGCCATCGACGCGTTTACCAAACAAAGCTTTATTGTTACGGCGCGTGATTAGCGAGGTGTCTGCGGACTCCGACAAACTGGTAATAATAAGTAGCCCCCCCACACCCCTGATTACCGCCACCCCCTCGTGCCGACCGCACGCGCCACTCACGTTTACCTCTCAATACCTGTTTCAAAACTGTTGAAATCTGTGTTTAATTTCGGCTGCGTTGGCATAGCAACCGTTGCCTTTGAACAAATCCTTTTATTTGATGTTTGCAATTAAAACCAGGGCCTACTTAGCGCGAGAATATAACTGTGACATTCAGGTCCTTTTCTTGACCCATTTCATTAGAGGACTGTGTAAGGGCGCGTGATGCGCCACGGGTGACTTGGGCCCGCAGGGGTCGCGTTTTGTCAGCCCGAGACCGCGGGGACGCGGTCCCTCGCGTTTACCTACTTGCCGACTACGCCCCTCTTGACTTCACATGGAAAAAAAATACGAAATCGTCGTCGGATCACTTTTACGGCGAAACATTGTCAAATGTTTCAAAATTACGATTCGATTAATTACTATTTAACTTTCTGCCCTTTGTAATGAAAACGTATGGGTTTTATTTACGTGTATCAGTTTTATGAATGACGCCAAGTGACGTCGAAGATGCTAATTGATGATCACGCTACGCTTCGGGTTTTCATATATTGTGCCCAGGCCCTTAATATCGTCCAGTTTAATTGAATTTTATAATTACTACTGCACACAGGCCCAATTCTGTTTGTTCATTTATGTTATGCGAGCACATGAGAACAAAACGAGTTGAGTAAATTTGAATACTATAACGTTTTCAAAAACGAATATAACTGCAATGTAATTGTGCGTTCGAGTTATTAACTCGGCGGCGGCAGACATGTTGTCTTACGATCCACGTAATAACGTACACACACATGCCGTAATGGCGGACGGCCGGCATGGCATCGTCGGCACCACGGCCGACAACGCCACATAAAAATCGTAAGTTGACGCGGGCACGTTTTGCAACGCACCTGCCACCGTCCGCCGACCAACATTGTAAATTATCACAACTTATTAATTAACTCCTCTCTTTCGCATACAATATCTAGACGTTTAATGTTAACTTATAGGTACTCGTATCAAGATAAGGCAGTAAAACAGTATATTACTTAGGGCCTGTTTCACAATCGACGGGTAAGCTCTGGATAGCTTACTTGGCAGATCAGTTGACAGTTGTAATATGAAATACATATTATATGTCAATTGAACTACCAAATTGGCTATTCCGAACTTACCGTCGATTGTGAAACAGGCCCTTAGAGTATTGACTCTTTATTTTGTTGATAATAATGAGAGAGAAAATTCATTATTCAAAAGTATCGTATCCTTCGAGGACTTTCAGAGTCGAGCTTTGGCCCGTGCTAGTACAAACGGCACCGACTCTCCGCCCGACTGCACTCGACTCAACAGCCACTATACGACAGAGGCGAGGCCTCGAGTTTATATCTCTGACACCCAATATTGCTTGAAATGTGAGAAAATGTTACTTAAATTGGCATTTAATCTTCGGTTGTAACTATTACACGGCCGTTTTGAGACAATTGGCATGGTATTAGGTTTGTTTAATGTTATGCTATTATCATCAACAATAAGAGATACTATTTGATTATTGTAAATAATTACTTCATAAGGTAACTTTTTTATTTTGCACGCTTTGGTACCATTACCAGTAGGCCTATTCCCTAACTTTTTTTGACAGTTGAAAGTGATTATCACTGAACTATTTACTAATACATTGCTGTTATCACAGGACAAGTGTCACAATAGCATTATAGTAAAGTAGTAATGGATACGTAAATAGTACGGTGATCATCACTTTCAACTGTCAAAAAAAGTTAGGGAATAGGCCTACAGGACGTTATTTACGCCAAGAAAAACCGACACTATAGAAATTTACAATGGTCTACCTTCTTTCTTTGTTCCCTTTTTCGGTAGTTACCATATCGTTGTCGAACAGCAGATATGACTTTCTATTATGATGACTGTGACCAAAAAACTACTTTATGTTTGTTTACACGCAACATGTCATAAAATAGAGCGGTAATATTGAATGTAATACTATTTACATACAAATGTAAAACACAACGTCACCAAGTGCATCGTACAAATACGTTGCCAGGATTCAACGAACCCTGACCTTTTGTTTACCCAGTGCCAAGTTTAGTCGTCCGACATAAAATAGTACCTATGTGAATTACGGATTTATCTTCTTCTTCCTGCTCTTATTCCAGTGTAAGTGGCGTCGGCACAACTTGTCTTCCTTTTCCACTCTCTTCTATGCGTGGGCGTGAGCATCTTCCTCATATCATTTTTCACACAATCCATCCATCGCTTCGTCGGTCTTCCTCTCAGGTTTCTTCGGTTTTAAGATAGGTAGCTATTTAGTCTTAAGCTCCGATTCCTAGCGATCTGCGAGGCTCTTCGCGGCAGTTACACTACCCGGGAGATGCCTGCCGCAGAGAAATCGTTTCAGGGAGTACTTGATCGCAAGGTCTTCGCCTTCCCCAAAAAACACGATAGATGCTCTAAAGACCTGTCGGCCAATAGATTAGGTCCTTGAAAAATAAAATGTTCTCTTTACGTAACATTCATCCCTCCTCATCACATGTCCGTACTTAGATTTGGCTTGTATCACGGATGTATTACAACAAAATATTCATAGAGTACACTTGTGTTTTTCCAGCGGCAATGGAGGAGGAATCTAGCGACCTGCCGGGCACGGACGGCCTGGCGCCCAAGCAACGGCACCAGGCGAAGCACCGCGAACTGTTCCTGTCCCGGCACGTGGAGACGCTGCCCGCGACGCACATACGCGGCAAGTGCACGGTCACGCTGCTCAACGAGACCGAGTCGCTGCTCAGCTATCTCAATAAGGATGTGAGTATGTACCCACCGGCCGGCTTGGGAACCTCTCTCTCTCACATAGGGTGTTACCACACCAATCGATCGATAGTCGATCGATACTTATATTCGACGTCGGTCGATTCGTATGACTCGCGATTTGTTAAAGTTAAAGATATCGGTCGACGTCGACTATTACGATTATTCGTCGATTGATGACGTCGATCTATTGGTGTGGTTAACAACACCCATAACATCACTCCACTGGCGATCGTATCATTTGACACAAACCTGACTTGCACCGTGACCGCTGCAAAGGGAAGGAGTGTTGGTTGGGGTTATCTTTTTATTTCTGAAACATTGTTGCTTATCGAATTTTAAACGAGACATGTTTGGTATACGATTGTCAGTTGATCATAGCTGGGCACCGTTATTCAAATAGTTAACGTTAAAACTTACATTTCGGAAGACTTTTAACACGTGATAAAAATTGCATTTTTTATATCGTTGCGTTAGTAATCTGCTTACAAAATCTGTTGTTTTGGGTTTTGGAAGTTAATAGGTTAGGTTCAAAATAGTTAACGTTAAAACTTACATTTCGGAAGACCTTTAACACGTGATAAAAATTGCATTTTTTATATCGTTGCGTTAGTAATCTGCTTACAAAATCTGTTGTTTTGGGTTTTGGAAGTTAATAGGTTAGGTTCAAAATAGTTAACGTTAAAACTTACATTTCGGAAGACCTTTAACACGTGATAAAAATTGCATTTTTTATATCGTTGCGTTAGTGATCTGCTTACAAAAACTGTTGTTTTGGGTTTTGGAAGTTAATAGGTTAGGTTCAAAATAAGACAGTGTATAAATATAGTATAAAAAATAAAAGAACGTGCTATTGTCAGAACGCGTTTTTCGTAACACGGCGCGGTGCCTGCAGTATCTTTTTGGTAAAAAGTAGGTACTGGATTAACGGACTAAGGATAATTTACCGGAAGTTAACGAGTCCGTTAATTTTTTTTAAAGTTAACTTAAAAGTTAATCCATTAATAGAAATGTTAACTAACCATTATGATTAACGAGTTCATGCCCAGCTATGCAGTTAATTTAACCACCGTAAATTGAATAACAATAATAAAAAATATATATTTGATGGCCGGTTTCGCTGGCCAATAGGCTCCTGGTTCGAATCCTGGTAGTGGCAAATAATTGTTTTGAACACATACATATAAATAAACTAATGATACTAACCTCTAATATTCATTAATATTAATTATTATTTAATTTTATACATCGTTATCATTGCAATACATTCGCATGTCCAATACGTGTAAGAAAACCGGCAGCCATTTTTGGCGCTTATTTGAACAGCGCACTATCGAAAATAAATATTTGAAAGCAGATAATAATTGCTAATGTAATACCATTATGTATGTCATTCTAAACACTGTATCTGAACATGACTCATGCTTCAAACTTTAAATACTTATCATCTTACTTAACAAATCTGAACTGGTATATTCTAAGCAGTTAACCGCAAATAGTTCTCCTAAAGAACATTGTAAAACACTCAAAAGAGATTTGTTTGATTAATGGAATGTAAACAATAAAAGTGTTTGCATGTCCTACAAATGAAAATGAAATGTGAATGACAATCGAAAGTGTAGGGATGAAAGTGTTGGATTGTTAAACATTCTTAGGTTGGTGTGGTTCTTACGGGATTACACTCTTCAAAAACATTTTATTTGGAAATCATTTATTATCAGACTCAACAATTTTGGTGCCTATCCCTATGTATTTTACTATTTTTTTCCTTGATATTGTTTTTTCCTCAAGACGAATTATAATTTCCCATTTTTAAAACATTTACATTTTTATTTGTAACAAAATCGGCCCCAAATAGTTTGGTTTATGAGAAATAAAATTTAGAAATATATATTAAATAAAACATAATATTTAATGTTTACTAACTAGACCGTTTTCTTTTGTTTCAGGACGCATTTTTTTATTGTTTAGTATTTGATCCTTCACAAAAGACTTTATTAGCAGATAAGGGAGAAATCAGAGTTGGAAGTAGATATCAGACTGAAGTAACTAATTTATTAAAAGATGGTAAGCAGTGGTTGTATTCTCTTTAAATTATGTCAATATGTAAAAACTCTTTTTTTTCCGCTTTTTAAAAGCAAAAGAAAGACAGCTCAAAATTTCACTCAACAGTACCTAAGCCTAATCGCTAGCTGTGTGCCCTCGCCCACATAACCACGATTCAGTCGTGATGCAAATGCGACACTCTCGCGCTTCCGTCGCGATGCTTTGTCGTCATAGCCTTAGAACACCCAATTGTTGCTATGAATTTTTGAGTTGCGTTTAATTTTGAAAATCTACACCACGTTGTTTTTACGTGTCATTTTACCCAAAAAAAATATATTTTTGTAATAACTTTAGATTTTGATAGAAAAAACAGGTTTTGAATAATGCAATTTAAAATTTCTGCCAAAATGGCGTCTGTGTGACGTCACGATTGCGTAAATATTCTAGTTCTAGTTTCAATAGTAGTGATTTTAATTGACCTTTAAATGATAAAATAAAAATAAAAGCGATATTAAAAACTTCAAAAACATTAAAATACATACTAGGTTTTTTTTATCAAGTGAGCAATGTTATTATGACCAAATAGTATAACGATTATGATAAATGTGCTTACTGTCGTGGATATGTTGCAGGCGAGGACGACCCGCGCAGCGGCGAGGAGCTAGAGTCGCTGGTGTGGACGCCGGAACACGGGCTGACGGACCGGCAGATCGACCAGTTCCTGGTGGTGTCCCGCTCGGTGGGCACGTTCGCGCGCGCCCTCGACTGCTCCTCCAGTGTGAAGCAGCCCTCGCTGCATATGTCGGCCGCCGCGGCCAGCCGCGACATCACCCTGGTTAGTGGTACACTTTGTGTTGCCTGTGCAGGCGCGAAAAGACGATATCGGAATTTTTTAGACCTTTATATCAATATCATATCATACTACCACGATGGTCCAATAACGATAGAGCCGGTTTTTTGATACATAGTTAACTCAACCAATTGAGAATATTAATAGGTATGCCAAATCGCTTTAAAGTTTGTTACAGTAAAGCTTGTATGTATAAGGTTGAGTTAACTATGCATAAAAAAAACCGGCCCATAGCTTACTCAATCGCAGGCCGAGCGCGCTAAGCCACTGTCCTATCGAGCTCCTCCTAGGTACGATTTATTTTAAAATTTCTATAAATTATACATAAATTAATCAATATTGACGGCGTGCGGTGACGGCAGTATAGAATACAATTGTCAACAACCCAAATCTCTCCCGTGGGTGTCGTACAAGGCCACTAAGGATAAATCAGTGATGAGGAATGGGCAGCAGCGTTCCTCTTATACCACCTAGCAATGTACTGCAACTTTTGTACCCGATAAATGGCAATAGGCTCGCCACCTATTACATGGGACGTAACATAATGTGCGAAACGTGGATGCTAGTTCACCTCTGCCTACCCCTTCGGGGATATAGGCGTTATTTATGTATGTATGTATGTTTTCCCTTCACCCCATCAGTTCCACGCGATGGACACCCTCCACAAGTCCGGCTACAGCATAGAGTCGGCGCTCTCCTCGCTGGTGCCCGCCTCGGGGCCGGTGCTGTGCCGCGACGAGATGGAGGAGTGGTCCGCCTCCGAGGCGAACCTGTTCGAGGAGGCGCTCGACAAGTACGGCAAGGACTTCGCGGACATACGACAGGACTTTGTAAGTTGTGTAAATGTCCGAACTTCTGAGAGAGTGTTTTTTTTTTAAAGTTTGTAGAGTGGATTCCTTTTTTTATAACCGGTCACTAGCCCGGTGCGGATTAACGACTGCAGATGCAACCGGGACCAACGGCTTGACGTGCCTTCCGAAGCACAGAGGAAGTCGAGATAATACATATTTGGTCACCCATCCAATGATCGGCCTGAGCAAGCATTGCATAGTTTACTCAATCGCAGGCCATGTAAATGCAGGCCATTTACATAACTGGTGGAGCCGCCAAGCACTCTTTAAATTGTCGTAAAAAAATGTTTCACCCATATAATTATGAATGTACATTTTCAAATGAAGATATGGTTCTATGGTCTTAGATACCAAACCAAAATCCCCCAAAAAACACCGCTGGGTTAGGTTAGTGACATTATAAAATATATAAACAATATTTTTCTAATGAAACTAAAAGAGATACGTGCACATTGATTCCAGTTGCCATGGAAAACTCTCAAGAACCTAGTGGAGTACTACTACATGTGGAAGACGACGGACCGCTACGTGCAGCAGAAGCGTGTGAAGGCCGTCGAGGCGGAGTCCAAGCTGAAGCAAGTGTACATTCCCAACTAGTGAGTGTTTGTACCCGCCCACTTATATCTATACTATTAATATTATAGAGCTGATGAGTTTGTTTGTTTATTTGTATGGTTGGTCGGTTAAACGCGCTAAACTCAGAAACTATTGGTCCAAATTGAAAAATTCTTTTTGTGTGAGATAGTTCATTTATCGAGCAAAGTACATTATATGATACTATGTGTCGATTGTACGGTCGGCCAGAAAGTGGTGTCATCGTCATCATCACCAGCCCTTTCATGTCTCTACTGCTGGGGCATGGGCCTTCCCTATGCATGAAAGAATATAGGAAGATTGGGCCATAACCCACCACGCTGGCCTAGTGCGGGTTGGTGGGTACTAACGACTGCAGATGCAGCCGGGACCAACGGCTTAACGTGCCTTCCGAAGCACGGAGGAACTTGAGATAATACATTTTTGGTCACCCGTCCAATGACCGGCCTTAGCGAAATTACTTAGTTTACGCAATCGCAGGCCAAGCGCGCTGTGCCACTGCGCTAGCGAGCTCCTCAAGTGGTGTACCATTTTCGATTTACTTTGCTAGTCACCAAATATTAATACAAGGATCACTGACCCAACTGTAGTACTGTGTAGCAATGTTGTCAGATCAAGGTGCAAGCAAAACAAATCTTTATTGTTCTACGAACTGCAAGCGACTTTTAGCCTTAGGGTGGTACACTACTTTCTTGGCTGACTGTACCACAATATTCAGTGACAGCACTTCAAATGTAAACGTTGTGTAACTCGAAAGAGATTTCATTTGATCGTTGTTTTGTGACACACCTAAATAAGAGATATAGTAAGAGTATTACATTATTTTAATAGTTTGAATACGCTAACAGTGGATGTAGTACAGTAGAAATGCTTAGTGTAAGCGATAACAGTGTGTGAATAATGACGCGTTGTGGTGGTACAGCAACAAGCCGAACCAGGCGCTTATAACGAGCGGCTCGGCGACCAAACCCGGCGCCGCGGCCGTACTCAACGGTGGCACCAATGGTACCGCCGCCGCCGCCGCCGTGGGCGCGCACCTCTGCGCCTCCTGTCAAGGTACCCCTACTATTTTTAACTACCTACATATTTACCACAAATATCTTTTCATATAATTTAAATAATATTTGCCACATATATAATTCAACCTAAAATGGTCTGATCATGTTGTAAGTTACATCAACTGCCGCACTCAGAGACGTCAATCAACTTTATGAGTACTTAATGTCAAAAATTTTCATTTAAATCAAGACCATAGACTCGATAAGAATAACGACATTAAGTTAATTGCGTTAGCGTTTATTGACCCCTCTGAGTGCGGCAGTAAGACTCGTAAATTAAAACTTAATACGTAAACAGGGACAAATATATATAAACATGTCTCAATATACAGCCAATTTGATTAATTTTCAAAATTGTGATGTATTGTGATGCTCAAAACATTACTCATAATTTTAATAATTCATATAATTTAGTAAGATGATACTTGTCATAAAATATTGAATAATCCTAAGAGAATTATTTTATATTATTTGTCGACTTGGTGCTGATAAATGCCGTGTTGTTTTAGTGACAAACTCAACCCAGTGGTACTCGTGGGGCCCAGAGCATTTACAATACAGATTATGTGGTTCCTGCTGGCAATACTGGAAAAAATATGGAGGACTAAAGGTAATGTACACTTACTATAATATGACTAAACTTGTATTAAAAAATATATATATTTATCATCTATCCCAAAGTATGACAAAAGAGACAGATCAATAATAATAAACATTCAAACTACATTAAACAACCATGACTCAACAAGAAATGTCTGCATTAATGACTAATACATTCCTTTACCTTATATCTGGTACATTTTTATGTACTGAAATATTCAAGTTTATATACTTAAAAAGAATTAAGTTATTTAAAATAAAGAATTTTCAATAATACCCTGCACCAAAAAAAGAGTTTGGATAAAATGAGAGCGCCAATTTTTATTGTTTTGTTCATTTTTAGTCAGATAAAATCGTTGATTTGAAGTTAATAAATTAAAATACAAATAAAGTGCAAAGTTACCGAAATTTTTGATAATTGAACTACCAGAGTTCGACAGTAAATCAGTAAAGTGTTGCTATTACAAATAACAATTAGTTCTCTGTCACCGCAGCAAACTCTTTTTTGCCAAACTGTACCTAAATATAAAAATGAGATTCTTGATTTATTTTATGATATTTCCAAATATTTTTATAAAAATGTGCACTTGTACACAGACGGCAGGAGTATTCAGCGAAAGTGAAGCGGAGGCGAACAAAGTGCGCCCTGAAGGCGAAGACGGCGCGCTCTCGACCTCCCACCGCCCTCACCGCTGCACCGCGCTCAACTGTGGCAAGGTACTGCGCTTGCGCATCTCTATAGACGATAGCGAACATTATTCGTCATAGTTAGTACATCGTCATCATCATCATCTGGGTCATTCACCTGGTGGCGGGCTGCAGGCATCGAGCGGTAGCTCATTGCCCGGGCATGAACTCAGTGGCTTCAGCCCACGAAAGATTTGTGTTTTGGACCGTGGAAAGGAGTGGTCTCGGCCTTACAAGTGAGGCGTGCAATATGTATGCAGTAGATTATTAGATTTCTTATTTATCTTTGAATCTTCATCTGCCTAACCATCTCCGTCATACATAAATTCGCAGCCAATTATCATTACTTATATGCTTACACTATGGTCTCGCAGTGTGTAAGGGCGCTCGAGTTGTATAGGGACATCCCCATATTTGTTTTGTTTATTTAAGCAATCAGTTTATTCTTGAATTATTACATTAAAGTTTTTCCGAAAGACATATAGACGGCTCATCAATATAAATTTTGATATCTTTGCCAATTATTATAAAAGTTATTTTTGATTCCTTCTATAAGAACCACTAACGCGCAGCCATTGAGCATCCACCAAAGAAACACTGAACAGTGACCGCGCAGCCTTCGCGCAGTAGGTGAAAAGAAGCTTTGTGTGAATGTAGGTGATTCCTACATTATTTTATCTTCTATTCGTATGAAATTGGCCGCGCACTCAAACGCTACTTTAAATAATGTTAGCCCGCAGAGCAGAATATAATTGTCCCCTCACAATATATTTCCCCCGGGTGTCGTACATGGCGACAAACTGCCGCACTCAGAGACCTTAATTAACGTAATGAGTACTTAATACCAAAAAAATGACAATTCAAATCTAGTCTCTATTCTTGACGGGTCTATGATCTAGATTTAAATGAAAATTTTCGGCAATAAGTACTTATTAACGTTAATTGACGTCTCTGAGTGTGACAGTAAGTAAACTGACTAATTTTGAATATAAATGGTTAGCAGTGCTCCTGTAATAAAATGAAAATACTGATATTACGCCCACAGTAAAAGGGCTCGCCCTCCAATTACCAAAATGAACTGGTATCTCAGACTTTCTTAGCAAAATTACTTTAAAAATCCTATCTCTAGTTTATTCCCAATTGATACAAAACACTAAATAAAAAAATGTTTATACATAAAATCACGCCTATTTCTCCCCGAAGGGGTATGCCAGGTGAAGTAACACCCAAGTTTCGTTAATCATGTTAAGGCACGTAAATCACAGTATACACATAACAGGACCGCTGCTGCCCATTACACATCGCTGTCTTACTGGATTCAGAGACGTCAATTAACTTTAATGAGTACTTAAAATAAAAAATGACAATCCAAAACTAGACTCTATTCTTGCCGGGCTATGGTCTAGATTTAAGACTCGAGTTCACCAACACTAAAACAGGGGATTATTATTTAACCGTCGGTATTTGACATTTTATAGTATGGAAGAACTGTCAAACAC
>OZ008355.1:3323124-3391305 GCA_963931975.1 Cataclysta lemnata | reverse complement strand
CGCATAGGTGACAGCTCGGGCCCAATCAAATTACCGGCCGTGGCAGGAGAGCTGCATCGCCGCCGTGCGAGAAACACGCCGCGGCCGCCTGCCGACCCCGCGGCCGCCGCCGCCGCAGACACCGCACCGTCCTTCTATTCTATTGTCCGATACACTAACCTCACATGCGCTCAGTGCAACACATCGACAGATAGCCGTCACTTAACACACCTCCCGATGCATCGCCCACCCCATCCCCCCATTGCACATGCAAATTTGTTCTCCGTGAATTGCCATTTATAGAGGCAATGCAGTCCTTAATTTTGCAAACGTTCAAATGTAACACACTATTTTTGGTTGTACAAGTGAAAGCACCTGATATTGAATTCTCAGTAAGAACTGCTTCGTCATCACTCGTTGAATGAATTGTACAACGTAAACTTGATAGTCATTCAAGTTCAACAACAATAACACAATTTTGGGAGAACTATTTTAATAAAGTATGTATCTACAATAGTGTTATATGGTCATAAATAAATATTAGCTAGAGGACACAGCAAAAAAGATTTTTCTGTGCCTGTTGCCTAGCTATATTTACAAACGGCATCATACTCGTATAATATTGCGGATATAGAATAAACGACACATCTATGAGAACTACGGTTGAGTATTGGTGTACGCGCATCTAATTATAGGTTATTCCACCCGCGCACCACACAACAGATCCACGTTCACCATTAACGACCTGTGCACGAATGTAAGTCGTACATATACATATGTACATACATACAACGACTGCTATGTATGTGCATATAGTGAAGTGACGCAACCGTCACGCACAAAGAACTTTGCCCGGCAGAGAGCAGTCAGTCGCCCCCAAGTCCAGAATTGGAGCAATCAAAAAGCAAACAATATAAAACAAAAAGCTAAGCCCGCGGCAATCAATAAAATAAAAAAAAACAATCTTGACATTGAAATTGAAACTAAACTCCGTGGAAAGATAACAACGCCGTAAAGTTACCACAAATCGTTGGCAGGTCTTGGTGTAAAACTAGTATGGATTATTCGGTTGAGGACTAAACATTCATTTACGTAGGTAGGTAATCAAGCAAGCACTTGTCCGCAATTAAATCGATGACATCATGCCGTCGATGCGTGCCTCGATGGGAAATAAAGGGAAGGCAGATTCAATGAACGGGACAACATAGCGTAGACAGGTTCGCCGTACTTTACGTCCACTGAAAAGACAGTGGTCGTTTCAAGTCTACACAAAGGTACTCGAATAGGATTGGAAACCGAGTTACTTCCACACACTAGTTGCTATCATCTAGCCAGTCGTAGCAAGCAGCATAAACGCTTGTGATTTTACAATATCTTCATGTCGGTATGATTCGCGAATAAAATTAAATGTTTTGTATTCACCACAAACAAGCTTTTATCGCAGAATTCGAACCTGAGACCTTTCGGTCGGCAGGCAGGACGTTTCACTAAGCCCAAGCGGCTGCGCACGTCAAACTATACTTACATGATGAAAGATGCTAAAGAATAATTAGATATCCAAATGAGACATAATGATAGAAAGATCAGTCAATATTATAAGCATCGACGCGACGATCATGTCACATCAAAACTTTAACGTGCATCACCGAGCATCCGGTAAATAATGGACAAGCTTTTTACTGCGGGCGAGGGATTTTCCAATTCCTAACCATTTAGAACAAACATGTACCATTACCATTTAAATTAAACATCGAATGATGTTGACGATAATCACATATTAACGAAATAGAAATTAATTGAAATTAATTTTGCAAAACATTATTGAAACTGATACTTTGATACTTTTGGGACCTTATCAAATAATATGGCAATATGAATTCGCATCGCGTGCAGATATTGTTAATTAAACATAATTTTTTAACCCCATATTCATAAAAACTCAACCAGTTTCAATACAAATACATTCCCGTCAGTCTTATTTCCTTGAGAGGACATGTGAAAATTGTAATAACGGTCTGTCTCCTCGTTAGTATGATTTTTTTTAATTAAAAACGGGAATGCTACCTAATGCTCTATGCATGCATTAGGTAGGTAGCATATCCTTTTTGGGGCACATTCCCTTACTTTACTTTAGAAAACGAAGGGTTTTCGTTGTTTTATATTTATAATATGTTTACGCTGTGCTGTGAGAAGACACAAATCCGTGGAGTTTAAAGTTGATGTCGTGAGTTCGTCTTTATGTATATGTCGTGGCCAAATCGTAGAAATGATCACTTCATGATGTGGCCGACCATTTCATGAAGTGGCCAGCTAAAACTGACCATATCGTTGAAACGTCAACGTTTGATGATATGCCCATCCACGTTTGGCCATATCATTAATGTAGTTAATGTTTAGTATTTTTACGTTGCCCTCGTTTTTTGAGTGTCTTACATACATACATACATAAATCACGCCTATATCCCCGAAGGGGTAGGCAGAGGTGAACTAGCACTCACGTTTGAGTCTTAAAACGTAAAATTCTAAAAATTTGGTGTCGTAACGACATTTCACTTCACTTTTATCATCCATTACAACATTACTAATAGTTTGTTTAATAGGATAATTGTCCGCCGCCATGATGCATCACAAAAAAAAATCGAAATAAGCGCCTCTTACGGTGGTTAATGTAACAATTTTACGATATGATTTTATGTTTGACCATATCATGAAATAGCCATGCGTTTTCTGTTCATATCGTTAAACGTTGTTTATTCATTGATCTGGCCAGACCATTATCATGATATGGTCAGTTTTAGTTCGCCATTTCATGAAATGGTCGGCCACATCATGAAGTGATCAATTCTACGATTTGGCCACGACATATGTAGCGGTAGTGTTTAATTTAACTTACCTAACGCTGGGTCTAAGACTGCTTGTGCCGCTTGTTCTTCGCCTACAGGCGTTTTAAGGCATATTTTTTTGAGTTTCATTGCAATTGGTGAGTCTTCCGATTGGGCCACTGAAACAAAGAATAAATATTAATAAAATAAATACATCCCTGAAACAAACCATGATAAAGTCCCATGTTATAAGTGGGTGAGTCTATAAGATCCCATAACACGGTAAAGGACCGCAGTCCTCTAACTCGAAATATCCCAAGCCAATTGATTCTGTCCATGTGTTGCAGAATGCCTCCAGCTCAAACGTGGTCGTGAACTGAGAGTCAAAAGTCCAAACTCAAGTTTTGTCCATGAGCAATGGAGTGCAGCATGTTAAGCGTTAAAAGGACGGATCGCGTCAGGAATACCACGCTGCACTCAAAAACGTGTATTGCCGATGTAGGAGCTAAAACGGCGAAGCTCAAATGGGACAAGGCCAGCGATTTGGAAGCAAAATACCGTAGATATCGAAATCGCTGGGCAAAAGACACCAGCTCAGGATGAGTTGAAGTAAAGTTACAAATAAATCGGGGTACTCCGGGACGGGGGTCTCGGGGATCAGGGTACTCAGGGAATGGTCCAAGGGATCGCTGTCCACAGACTTAATGAAATGAATAAAATAAAAAGTTTTCAAAACGGGAAATTTCTAAATAACGCTGGTTTTATCGCAACTACCGAATTATATCAAATTGTTATCTATTAAGCTATGCTGCGCGTAGGTATACACAACCACATCTCAATTAGATTACATACAGACATCCAGAAAATCGAAGTAGGTACGACATACTATCGGTGATACAATCAAATTATTTAATTTATATATTTTTAGATGACTTTGCCTCCGTTTGCTTGGTAGATGACAATAGACACGCGCACTGCAGCAGGCGAATTGTGTGTTGATGTTGACATGACACCCTTGCCTACATTTATTTAAACAGGCGTGATTTATCAATTCTTATCTATATTGTTATGTCTTTTGGTGACCATTCTGGAAGCTGCATTTTCATTTCTATTTCATACCAGTTACCGGCGTTATTAACGGTTGAGCTAACAAGGTCTTAATCAATATGCTTATTTATAGGTCACTATCACCTCTATCTATTTAATTGAACATCGTCAATTGATTTGCTTGATTGAATTTTTAAATGCCGTATAATTTGCAACCTTTTTACAGCAAAAAAAATTACATACCCAAACAAAAGAGGGTATATTCAAGGGATTAATTCAATACTACTTTTTTCCGACCGTGCGTAAGTTTACTTATCAAAGGAACAGAACACAGTACGTGCGCAGTTTTATAAAAATGTCAATAATAAAATAATGAAATTAAATTTCTTTAAAAATAAAATAAATAAACATTCAGACATTTTGGAAAGGTACACATTATGGATGGATAATAATAATATATAAAATAAATATAGGATACGAATAACATCTCTTAGTTATCAGACCAAACCAGTGAACTTCTCAATCCGAAAATACCGAAATGTAAATCGAATATACAACGGTATGACTAATAGACGTATAGTGTTGATGACAATTTTAGAAACGACATTGAGATAGAAAAATGGGTTGGAAAAATATTGTCCTGTGTCGTCCGCAATCAGATATACGAAGATATGTTGCTGGTACCCGTCTCCTCAGTTCCTCACTAATCATACATAGAACAGCACGCGTGCTGTAGGTATACGAACATGCCTGCTTGATATTATCGAGATTCCAGCCGGAGTGGGGGCGTATTGTTACATGAGGTATTTTACGTGGTCTACTGTGATTTTATTAATTAATAATGGCTAGCTGGGCAGCAAGGGAAGGTGGCGAGTGTTGACGTTGTGAATGTGCCCCGTAAACCTACACTTGAGTTACCAGTTTCAAGCGCTGCTACTGACTTCCCCCTCTGCCACACAATGGACCCGGCACTATCACGGTGAATCAATGTAATCCTAAGAATATTGCAGCCGTAATCAGAGACGTCAATACTTAATACAAAAAAAAATTATTTTGAATAAATTTTTATTTTGAAAACTAGTCGCTATTCTTGCCGGGTATATGGTCTAGTTTTGATTGACATTGTTTGTATTAAGTAGGCTCTGAGTGCGGCAGTTAGTCTCTTTCGTCTCCATTAATAAATTAAAACGTGAAAGGAAAGTGTGCAATATCATGCCTTCTAAACTTCTGGATACATCCCAACACATAGTACATATTCGTTTTACTGTTAACCGTACTCCTGAAGGTAGTCTTCTAGAAGCTGCCCGCGTCAATGGAAATTGAGATTTTTTTTTTTGCATCGTTTTAGGTCTATCTTTATAATATATTTAAACGTTTTGTTAGCGTGATCGAATTAATTATACCGACAACATCTCCAGTTGAGATAGCGATTACCTCTCTGTGTGGATCGTTTGTCAGCAATTAAGCTGTCAAAGCTTTGATTTTATATTCAACAATAAATAAAAAACATAATCTGTTTATTATGAACAAATAGCCATATACGATTTTCTGCCCTTAATAATAATTCGAATAGAATACATATTAAATATTATTATTAATTAAACAACAGTTACCACGGCCCTTGCAAATAAATTACCAAGACATCGTGTATTCATGTTTATGCAAATATATATTATGTATGATTTTTTTTACATATGTATGTATGTATGTATGTAAGGATCGTAGCAAGTGGAAAGAAGTGATCTCCGCCTACCCCTGTGGGATCCAAAGCGAACTTGATAATTAATTATGAAACGTTACTATAATCACTTTTAACTAATGATTTCGAATTTTTATACTGTTATAGAGGTCTTGTAAAAAACCAGCACTTTCCATAGTGGGGTTACATTTGTTACCGAGTGCCACCCCGATAAGGTGTTGCAGTTTTTGATATGTGGCTTAAAATTCTTAGAAATCTCTTCGTCGAAGTCGTCTTTGCCGCCATTCCTATCGTCTGCAATAAACACGCTAATTAACTGGTAATATTGTGTCTTTAATTGGAACTTTTAAGAAAGAGATTCCCCTGCTAGTTTTTTTTGTAGTGAATGTTTGTATCAATTTTTTCCAAGGAGCTCGATAGTTCGATACCGCGACGGCTTAGCTCGCTTGGCTTGTGATTGCGTAAACTATGCAATATTCTCCAAGGCCGGTCATTGGGTGGGTGACCAAAAATATATTATCCTCCGTGCTTGCATGAGCATTGTGCTGCACCTGCAGTTGTTAATACCCACCCACTAATCTGCACTGGGCCAGCGTGGTGGGTTCATTCTTCCATGCATAGCTATTAGGGAAGACCTGGACCTGAGTACCTAGTGAGGACATTAAAAAGCTGCTGATGATGATGATGGTTAAATTATTTCACTGTACGGAAATCCTTTGCATTGTGCTCAGTTATAATTCGGAACGGATAGAAAAAAATGTTTCTTAACCCAAAAACGAACAATTTCTGTGTCCAGAAAGATTTTTACGTGATCTGATTTTGAGGTACCCATCGCCACCGTGTGATGGACGTGTCGTCAGTCAGTTCAAGGTGTCATTCGGTGTGCGTGGCGTCGCTACTCGCTAGTGATAGTGAGCGGGTGCGGTTGCGTTGCGTACGACAGGTGCAAGCGAGGCTGCACGCCGCGCGGAGGCTGCGGCCGCCCTCGCCACCGCGCCACCCCCCGCGCGCCATCTTAACAAATCGATAGGATATGACTGTTCTCCAGTTCGCGGGTGCGACTTTTGGGCGCGGACAAAATGACCCCTCTTGATTGCGTAATGTAGACTCGGGACAACAAGACCGGATCAGCTAGCTAGGCCGGTTGCCGCGGGTCGATTGTGACTCTGCTCGATTTGCATATCGCCACTCTGATTTAACACGTGTCTTTAACCCCTTCGTTACACTAGGCTATGCAAATCCTCGATATTCGATGATTTTAGTCAACAAGCGATCGCCATACCAATCGAATCGCGGGACGAATGTCGGCAATGCGACTCGTGTGCGAGAACCTCAATGGATTTGTATGGCGGTAGTCGAATATGGAAGATTTGCTTTGCCTAGTGCACGAAGGGGCTTAAATACATATTAAAGACAGTAAACGGCGGCGAGTTTGTCCCCGACTAAAATACTTCGTTACAACGTTGACACTGCAAAAATATGGGTCAGTGTCAATGAAAATGTGGCCTTCACCTCACTGCGACGTGCACTGTTTGCGAGGCCAACTGTTTACAAATATTCCGATATTTGCTTTGGTGCAATGTATCACATTTTGAACGTACCTACAAAAGTCACGCTGTACGGAGGGGCCAATTCCGCGCCGTGTTTTTTCATCAGCGAATAGAATAAATTCAACGGAAAGGTAATCCCAGTAGTCCTATAAGGGGTCGGGAGCGGGCTTGCGTCCCGCCAACGTCGCCGCTTAAATATTCACGTCCTCTAATGACACGATGCCGGCTCACTATAACAAGGTTCACCGTGAGTGGTCGACCTGCTGCAAATAGAATCTTGACGGGTGTATAGAAACAATAACGTTACATACTATACATGCATACGTCACGCTTTTCTCCCACGGGGGTGGGCAGAGATAACGCCTTTTTTTTCCACTTGATAAGATCCTTACATACTTTCGCTTCATCCAATCTCAATAATGTCCTCATACATGCTTGTTGGCTTATCTATTCGGAAGCATAAAAAACAAATGTCTGAAATGTATTGTTTTCTCTGTAATACATCAGTTTCATACGTCCGATAGATTGGACACTTGGCTAGGGGGGCTGGCCTACAATAAAGTTATTTATAGAAATTTTATACTTTTACTACCGATTTATTATATTCTAAGAACATCATCAACTCTTAAAACCAATAATGGTATTCTAAAACCGACACAGCTACAGTTACCTATATAGGAGTAATAAAATTGCGCCCATGCACACGAACGCGTTGAACAAAGGCCCTCCAAAAGCTTGCTTCAATCAATAGCGTTACGACAATGCAAAGCAGAGGCTCCGTTAAGAGCACAGAGAAATCGCAGACTAAAGAAACAGTTATATGTTGCATGATACACAAAAGAAAGTGAACTGCACAAGTAAACTGTACTAATGATACACGCTCATTGCTGGTATTTGTGGACATAACGATTTAATGTTTGACCTCTAGTTCAAACTTTAAATGGAAAAAATATAGAGTAGGTAACCGATGACAACTTACAGATTAATATACAATTATTATTACTAATACCATCATCAAACATCTTGCGAATGTTTTTAGTTTCTTAGAAATATTGAAATAGACCACTTTTGTTTCAAGTGTGCTATATCATCCTTACCTATCTATTTTTGATCTACATACATAGGTATTTGTATAAGCATTAACCGTTGTTGCACCCCAGTGTTTTGGGCTAATCGGGTGCATCGACGTGCGATCAACTACAACAGTGATTTGCGATGTGAACACGTTATAACATATAGTAGTGATATGACTAGAACGAAAACGACATTATTGTTTAAAATCAGTAAAAGTAAAACTTATGACTGTAAAATAAATAAATATTTATTATTTTTTTACACTCACACCTATCATCTAGCCCAAAGTAAGTAGCCTAAGCACTTGTATTATGGATACTAGATGACGGACAGTTATTTTTAATATAATTATGTATATAAATGTTGAAAATATACTACATAAAAATATACACAACCATGACTCGGGAACAAACAATTGTAGTCATCACAAAGTTTGCCCCTACCAGGATTCGAACCCGGGACCTCTTGGCCAATACCCAGCAATCTGAGCATTCGACCAAGGCGGCCGTCTAAAATCTAGGGCATCAAGAGGTATAACTAAAATTTTGAAAACTAAGAATACTAGCTTAGTCTTCCCCTTCCACTCTCCTCTTTCAAACGTAAGCTCAGCATGAACTCCTCTCTTCCTCATAAAAAATTAACACAATATATCCATCGCTTATTCGGGTTTCCTCTCATTCTAGGTCTATCCACATCCGTAGTTGACTTGAATTCAACGAATCAAATAAAATTTCCATTTAAAGAGTGTTTAAGTGTCTATTAAACGCAATTTACGTTACCAAGCTTATTTGATTACCTAGCTTTATTTGTTTCTGCATTTCTTAATTCCGGGATTATTCTCTAGTGTTTATTGATTACACCCTCCTTTTATTATGTATAAATGAAATCAATATGGTAATGCTAATAATTATGAAAACAAGAATTAAGATATTTATTATAATACTCTTTATTGCACTTTAAATTATAATCAGTAAGAACAGAGCATATACCTACATACAGTGACAGGTGAGGATTTTTTGACATAATATATTTATCCTATTGCCATGTGGTGATCAGGAGAGCAGAATATCTGTTGCACAACCCCCTTCTATATTTCGTGGTTGTCATACTTAACATGACAGAGGAAATTTTCTAGACTTGTGCATACATTGTCACACCCGAAGCGCAGTGGAGAGTAAACCACCGCACAAGAGTTGATTCCGTGCTATAATTTTATGGCCAGCTGCAGAATAGACATAACGTTAGACGTAACTGCGCTGCCGCCAAATAATTTAATAACAAAAATCTAGGGAGCAAGGTAGCCAGATGGTGATGATGATTCGTACCTATTCCCAAAGAAATTCCTACACATACAAAACAACGTTGTATAACTGGGTACACTATAACGAGATTTTATTGAAAGGCACTATCATATATCTAAAGTCACCCGTATAGACGCATTAAGTGTCCCTTTTAGTGATTACTCATATTGTGCAAAAAGAAAAATACTTCGCCAAATTAATGTATCTGGATATAGTGGTTTCGTCTATTCTGTAGGACGCGGTATCTATTACTTAAGCATGAAGTACAAAACATAATACATTTAGATTAAGATGCCAATTCAAACAATTATATAAGCCATATCAATACTAATATTATAAAGCTGAAGAATTTGTTTGTTTGGTTGGTTAAACGCGCTAATTTCAGGAACTACTGACTCAAATGGAAAAATTATTTTTGTGTTGGTTAGTCCATTTATTGAGGAAGGCTATCTAACAACCGACCACTAGTATTACATACTAGTGGTCGATGGTTTATCCGATGGTTTCAGACACGTGTTACTGAATCACGATAAATGTTGGTAATATGATGATAGGGATGATTTAGAAATGCAAGATTTCTTCATATCTTGTTCCCAGTTTATCCCTTCCAATAATATCCATGGCCAGACGTCATCAAGCCATTTACTCCCTTTTGATTCATATCATCTATCAAACCGGAAAGGTGGTAAAGTAATGAATGAATGTTTAAAAAACAGTCGGAAAGGAAAATTTCAAGAGACCGATAAACGGAGAGTTATTAGAATGACAACATTGAAATCCCATACTACTTAAGGTTTTTGATATGATTTTACAGTCGGCCGCTAGTCTGACACCAACCATCTTTAGGTAATTGCTGTTGTTTGTAGTTTGCCGTCCACCCATTCGGATGCCCCAAGGTGCTTCAGCTTATTGGTACCTTCATCGGGCAATATCCATCAATCGACTTCAATATTAGTCGCTCCCAGGTCAGCATGAAAGACAGATTTTGTAATACATACATACAAGACGCAGACGTGAGATATATATTCTTTGTGAAAGAGGCCCTTACTTTGACTCACTCATAAATACATAATAACAAACGTATTTAAATGATGTTCGTTCCATAATAACGCTTTAGGTACACGGTGATCGAATGTAGACTGAACTTGCTTTGGATTTTAAACTACGCGTTTTATGCCGCCGGTATGAGTTTTATGTCGGTTTAACACGCGGACCGAACCGGGGACCGATTAATTTAACAATGGGACTGGATTACAGACTAATATAAAATCAGTCATTATTTCGTAACATTTACGACAGTCATACTACGTGCCTTTTCGATTTGCCTTCAACAAACTATTTCTGTCAAAGGGACCATTGGGTGCTATTTTTCGGGACACTTTCCTAAAAAGAAACAATCATTATTGTCTCATGCTATCTTATTAGTTTCTTTAGGAAATTCATTAACATTTATGTTACAAAAACTAGTAGATTTCAGATCAAACAGGACTAGAATAAACATGAATTATGACTATTAGATATGGCAAGGATCAAATGGGAAATATAAATAATGAAAGAAAGAAGAAAGAATAATATGTATTACCTATATTAATTAGTTGCTTGGGGACGTTGGTTTTGTGATTGGGATGTAGCAATAATTCAAATAACTCCTGATAACGCAAAAACTTCACAGCGTTATTTGCCACTTTGCTATCAATAACTGAAACTTTGAATATAACAATCTGGACTCAGTCTTGGTAATTATTCATTGCGGCATAATCGCTTTCTACAGTGATGACTCGTCCACCATTGAAATTATTCTTCAATCAGAGCGACCATTACGAATTGTTTATGTATGTCATATTTTGAGAGATTTGATCAGGAATCACAATTTTCTCCCACCCCCATCTCTCCCGTGGGTGTCGTAGAAGACGACTAAAGGTTGAGCGTGACAGCGTTGAGTAATGGGCAGCAGCATTTCTCTCATACCACCTAGCAATATAAATGTACTGCGATTTATGGCAATAGGCTCGCCACCTATTACATAGGACCGAACATAATTGGCGAAAAGTGGGTGTTAATTGACCTCTGCCTACCCCTTCGGGGATATAGGCGTGATTTATGTATGTATGTGATAAAACACTGTCATTAGACTTTGGTATATTTTCCCCTCTGAAGTCTAAATCAATGAGAAAACAAAATCTGGGCTCATTATCTTTATGTGCGACACACCCATGCTTCTGAAATGCTGGTTTGAAAGCGAAAAATATATGTACGTACATAGTATGTATAAGACCCGATACACCCCAGGAGTGTCGTAAAAGTCTCACTCAGTCCATCCATATTTATTACACTTTTTATTTAGTTGATCTAATGCACTTCTTTTAGGTCGTTCAAAGATTATGACAAAGCTTTACAGCAGATGGACTAGTTTGCGGGTTTGCGCGACGCAACGGATACCCCCGCATCACCTGCTCACTTCCGCCAGTTAATTGCAAGAAAATATCCTTTAGCCCTTGAGAAGGGTGTGCATAGTACCTATAAATAGCGGCATAAGATGTTTCTCAAAAGGTAATTTAATACCTATAATATTATATTTAATAACTATAGTATCATATTTAATAACTATAGTATCAATTCTAAGAATTAGTATTTTGTATATTAATTAATTTAAAGTAAATGTTTAGTAAAATATTATTATCAAGAAATTAAAAATGTTCAAGAGTCGGCAATCGGCAACAATCTTCATGCGAGTGAATAAAGATTTTGCGTAAGTGATAAGAGTCGAGTCTTTCTATAACCCTAATATTTACCCTGTGGCTTATGATGCCAGAAGCTTCTGACGTTTTCATATAGACGGCGCGGCGGCTATGCGACGACCGGCTTGGTCAAATCGTCAGAACGCTGGATAAGTTAGGGGCCAATGTTTGTGTGATGACCACGGACATTAGTTGTGGAGTGTATATTTTGTCAATATGTATTTATATACCATTATTACCTATACTTCAACGATATCTCGTTTTGATAACACGAACTACTGAATTTAGGATCAATGATAGATAAGTGTCAGTAAGAGTTTTTTGTAAATAATATACCTAAACGAGATTTCAGATAATAATATGTATATTTAGATGATTAGAGTAGTTGTGGTGGATAGATCCACAAGTTAGAAATTTAAGTAGAAGTGTTCTATTTCTTGGACTAATGTTTGCTAAACACACAGTCACCTGTAGAGTCAAAAAATTATGAGAAATTAAATGGCTCGACCATCTAGACGGGATACAGAATAAGAGGGAGGAGCCTTCGACCTAAAGACTAGCGCGTCGGTCGCACAAAGTTTAAATATGCTGTGTTGGGCATCGTCGTCGCATCGTCGCGAGTCCGGTTTCAATGAGTGAGACGCAAGTGTAGCGACCGGGCGGCGACGCTAGCGTAAGCTACGTACGGGATGTTAAAACAATGCGTCGACGGTGTTGTACCAAGTGCGGATTGGTCGGATGCGCGGGTTCGTCGACCGCGAAGCCCCCGCGCGTCGCGTCCGCGGTCTCACTTTCGATGCGCCCGAGGCCTCCGCCGCGCCGGGCCACGTGCCCGCGCGCAGCCACCGGCAGTGTTGCCGTGTCGTACGGCCATCAGGCCCGGATAAAGCAAAATGTACGGCATACGGCAGGATGGCTATTGCCGGACGGTCAGGGCATACATTTATTCACCTACTTGTAAATGAGTAAATAAACTTGACGAATCGTACCTCTTCGGGGATATAGGCGTAATTTACGTATGTGTCATCACCAGCCCTTTAACGTCCCCACTGATGGCGCATAGGCCTTCCCTATGGATGGCAGAATAAAGCATACCATACTGTAACACATTTTTAGTCACCCATCCAATGTCTGGCACTGGCGAAGATTGCTTAGTTTACGCAATCGGAGGCCGAGCGCTGTTTAGCGCTGTTGATCTTGGGACTATTGGCATTAATTTCCATTACGGCAATTTCGGTTATTGTGTACGGCAACCCAAAGTTTACACAGCGGCAACACTGGCGCGCAGCCACCGGCGACGCCCGCGCCGGCCGCGGTGACGTCACAGCCTTCGGGAGCGCGCAACGGTGCGATCCGGCAGACCGTGAAGTTTGCACTCTCCATTAGGGGTCCCCATGGGAACCGTGCTAATGACTCGTGCTTTCCCCCACTGACTGAGCAGAGCAATTCTAGAACCGACCGCAAACTAGAGTATTGGGTCAAACGTACCCATAGAAAACTTATTTTTCTTTACCAACTGTTCGGACGATTCGTAACTTGCGTGAAATTTTATTTTGGCAAATCATTCCCAACTGACAGTCCTTTTTCAACTCAGCAATGTTCTTAAGAACGGTCATTGGATGGGT
Source organism: Cataclysta lemnata (assembly GCA_963931975.1). Classification (NCBI taxonomy): domain Eukaryota; kingdom Metazoa; phylum Arthropoda; class Insecta; order Lepidoptera; family Crambidae; genus Cataclysta; species Cataclysta lemnata. The sequence continues at coordinate 3,377,470 of OZ008355.1, read as the reverse complement.
GACCAAAAATGTATTATCGTTAATACCCCACCAATACGCACTGGGCCAGCGTTGGCCTATTCTCCCTATATTTTTCCATCCACGGGAAAACCTGTGCCCCAGCAGTGGTAACATTAAAGAGCTGGTGATGATGTTGCGCACAAACCTCCTCACACCTAAGCTCTTTCTAAAATCACTTGCAACTACGGCCGAATGTACTTTACAAAGCATTAAACTGTTTTTGTTGGTAACAACGAGACGTTGCGGGCACTTGCCGCCATCGTTATGAAATCCTGAGCCCGCGTCGCAAGAATGACAGCCACTAGGTATGAAATTTCTATCGAACTTTCAGGACAAACTATCGCCATTGGTTAAATTTTCATTGGCTACAAGCATTAACGTGACCAATATTTTTGAGCGGGAGAAAACAAACACTCTGGAATTGATGCTACATAAAGGACAGACGTCTGTTGACGAATTAAGAAGTGCCAAAATATTCGGCCTTTAGAGGACGGTTTATTTAGCACTTTTTAAAGCACGCCAGGTGTCAGGAGGTTAGGTGAGCTATGCATTAAAATTACTTAATATTTCATCTTATAGATTGGCTTATATTGGTCTTTATTCGAAAATAGACCGAACCTGAACTGCGACTAGTGCAGATAATCCTAAACAAATATCTGTGCATGCTCAGTAGGTTCGGGAAAGTGAGAAATGTCGCACGCAGGTGTCAATTTAACGCTAACTGACCGCCGTCAATAAGAAAATATAAATTTGCTTACAAATAAATGCCCGACATGCATTTAGTTAGTATACGTGCAGTTAGTTACAGCACATTCGATAAAACAAAACCACACACATACAAATCAATCAATTTCTTTAATTGGTTATTGTTAATTGGTTTCATGGTTTTCAATTTTTCATCGGTTTTACATTGGTAACATTACTAACATATTTCGACTATACACTGTGTCTCAGTGCATTTATTGTAATATCAATATCGCGAGCCTAACATGTTTAAAGTGATTGTTACGCAGGTGTGTTTTACCGAGACATTGGTGATATTAATCGCTACATACAAGTTGTCTTTCCACTGGACAACCGGTGGTATGGATAGCCATGTAAACTTAAGGGTCATAATATCAATATAAATTACAGAACAAGAACTATTATTATTAATTTAAATTTGAATATAAACATTAGCAAAACTATTACAAATAAAAAGGGGTCCTCCGCAATCCCAGCTGCCTATACCACTCGGGTGAGTGCCGCGGGTTCGATTCCCGCATCAGGACAGTATTATTATTTTTATTATTTCTGACCTCTTTTTCTTTGTAAGAACTACATAATATTATAAATAGAGTAAGGCTGGAGGTCAATGACACTTAACAGGCAATTATATGTATTTTATCTAATGTGACAAGCATTAAATAATTTGAATTATAATTTAACCGTGGGTTTTTGACATTTTACCGTATAGAAGATCAAACACTGACGGTTATCTTTTAATCGCTTGTTTTACTTGTTGGTGAACTCGAGCCTAGGTACTATTAGGCCTCGTGTACACGGCACGGTTTCCTAACGGTACGGCGTGTTAGCCCGTACATGTGACCCGTCAAAACCACCGGACGAGACAGCGGACAGGTGCGGGTCTGTGGCGTTTTTTGTGACAAAGCTAGGGGACTTGAGCCATGAATTCTCTAGGAAAATATTATCATTGCTTAATGAAACACATGAAACTCAAAAAAGAACGGAAAAGAAGGTTTTTCTATATCGTCATCAATCACGATGTTATGATTGATTTATGTTGCGCCGAGTGGTAATTCCAGTGCATACGGACGGTGGAACGCCGTGCCGTAGCATAGCATCAACACTGACAACCGCGCGTACCCACCGCTAATTTACTGTAGATTATCACGAGGAAAAACCGCGCGTGTACAAAAGGCCTTATCTCCAAAAAGAAAAAATAGGACAAGTTTTTTATATTGTTTCCCCGCACTGGTTATTAGCTGGAGTTAGATATACATAATAATATAACAGTCAAAAATCACGTGTCTCGACCCCACGTTGTGGGAGATCAACAGTGCTCCTTGTGTTTGCGACAGGGGGACCGTCTGTCGCCACAGTAACAAACCTTCATCTCTGCCGGTACGCCAAACGAAAGAACAACGCCAATAAGAGGGCCTTGGCATTACTTTCACTGTATTCACAAAGAATCAATATTAACTTTTCCTCTCCGTTCAGTACGAGTGAACTGCACCTTAACAATGTTGCGGTAGATGGCTGGACTCGTGTATGCAGTTATTGCACAAACAATTGCGCAATAGAAAGTTTATTAAACGTAGCCTTATCAGGTTATCAAGTGAGTGCAACGTTAAACACGTACGTGTCTTACTAGAAGTCGAACAAGTTTCGACAACCGTACGCTGCATTTAATAGCAATAATTTAGATTTTTATTTGAACATTGTAGAAATTTTTGAAAAAATATCACAAATATTTATTTCTACATGTATCCGTTGGCTTACAGCGTGAAGTGTAAAGGTTCGAGATATTTCGGCAAGTTAACTAACGTCTTGGTTGGCCGAGTGCTATATAGGCATTTACCCGGAATGCAGAGGACGCGAGTTAGATTCCCGCATCCAGACTAGTTTTTCGAACTTTTTCTAACCACAATTTTCTTTGGAATTGTAAACTATGGGGCAAAATTTATGGTGCACGGGAAAGTAAAGTATTGTCGACGTGCGGGTCATCGGCGCGTGGCGACAATTAAAACAGGGATAAGTGTTGCGTGTACCTGCGAGATGAGGGCGCGGCGGTCGATACAGGGTGGCTGGGACTTCATCCACGGGGAAGGGGCAAATATCTATTCAAGCAGTCTACAAAACAACTCGACGAATCATTGATATCTGTCAAATCCACGAGTAGGCACTCGGAAAGTAATTACTCCGAGTGAGCTCATTAGGAATTCAGAGACGATGCCGACGCGTATGTCGTGCTGTAGCGCGAGGGTCACGTACGGTCACATTTTTACGATATAGGTACCTACCGTGTTTCTTTTCTCCTCGACAAGATGGCTTTATAACGGTCTTTTGTACCAAACAACACTCAGGTAGAAAATCGATTGTACTATTACCTACTTTAAAAAAAAATGAAACGTATGACCTTTCTAACGAATACGTCACAAGACGTGTGGGCGTTGTGGTGGCAGACAGTCCAGGGGTGGGAGGGGGGTGCGGGCGAGGTAACTCTTCATTCCCATTTAGCTACTGAATTGTATAGCGGGAGGAGGCCATGATTATGTTTACTAACCCCGGCCGCCCGCGCCCCTTGGTCTACGCGGTCCGAATTAACACACGATCTTTGTCCCGAAGCGGGCTTTATATAGCGTCCATGGATTGTGTTGCTAGGTGCCACGCGTAGACGAAACACCATAGCTACATATTGTGTAGGACTCTACGCGTGATCGACATTGATTGCCAACAAAATACATATCCTATTAGGGCGATTGGTACATTATTAATGAGAAGGGACTGTGAGATAATTACTTTGTAGACGGCAGTAAGGTTTAATAGCACGCTTATGAAGATAAAACAGCAAACATATCAAGAAGTTTTTATGACGCCGAAAAGCCATAGTACAGTTAAAGTCAGCATGTTCATAATTTAATTTGCTTAACTATCCACAGGGCTTGAATTCTTAAGCCAACGTTTTGATGACGATTTCTGACACTCACACCTCACATTAATTTTTATAGTTTAGATATTTTGTTATAAGTGGGAGATGTCTATCTCACGTTGTATCAATGTACAGCTATTGGAGATAGCAACATTATTGAATGACACAAACTGGTAACGAGTCATAGCTTCACGAGAAACACTCACTGGCATACTCAATGTTGGATATCTATGAGATATTTTATTACCATCACTAACTCTTTAATGTGCCAACTGCTAGGGCACAGACCTGCCTTCGGATGGAAGAATATAGGGAAAATGGGCCGTAACCCACCACGGAGGAACTCGAGATAATATTATTTCTGGTCATCCATCCAATGACCGGCCATTGCACACATTGCTTAGTTTACGCAATCGCAGCTCAAGCGCGCTAAGCCACTGCGCTATCGAGCACCTCCATATTATGGGATATTTATACACCAAATAAACGACGATCATCCTAAAGTTTCAACACCTTTTAATTATTTTATAGCTTCTATACTAATATTATAATGCTGAAGAGTTTGTTTGTTTGTATGGTTAGTAAAACGTGGTAATCTCAGAAACTACAGTTTCAAATTCATAAAAAAATTGTGTTGGATAGTCCATTTATTGGGGAAAGCTATAGGTTATATAACAACCGACATTAACGCGAGCGAAGCCGGGGGCGACTACTAGTGTTTTATACCTTATAAAGATGACTATGAAAGTGTTTTACGGGCATATAATATTACACTGTGGCGCGGGCAAACAGTGTAAAAACTCAAAACCACAGCGTTGCCGCAGCGTCAGCCGCTGATCGCCGGCGGTCGTGTCTCTGTGTGTACAGTGTGCACATTTTTATCCTTTTTCAACTTTTCCTTGTTTGTGTACAGTACAGTACTTACGATTTTAAAGTTCATAAACCTTTGTTTCGATAGGTACCTGCCTGATCTGAATCATTGTGAACACATCTCGTTATTTATTTTACATACCTACCTACTTGGCTTAGGAAGATTTGTTGGAAGTTGATGACAAGTTTTGTGTGAAAAGCGTCATTAGACTACGATAAAAAAAATGTTAGAATTACATTCATCGATAGTAATTATTTGGTGATAATTTGTTTGTTAGGAGCGAGAATATTTAGTAGTAACATCTACAAAAAAATAATATCTTGTACTTTTTTCCACAATAAGTACAACATTTTACAGCACTCATGAAGGTTTTTTTGTTATTTTGTTAATTATCATTACGATTTAATAACAAATACAGTGAAAGAAACTCAATTGAGCAACGAGTCTGAATGACACCAAAACACATCTTTTGGAGTGCAAAGTTTGCTGGTAAATATTTAACCACATTATCTATTGTAAATCGACAAGTTAAGCTGTATTTGTCTTACGTCAAACCAAACATACTATGTGTCATGCAAGTAGTATAAACAAAAAAAAATATTTTGTTGCTAAAAAACTAACAACCAAACTCTAAACCGTTTTATTAGGAATACGTCGATTACAACTAGGTACATACCATAATGGCTCAAGGGTCATTACCACGACCTAGAGGTCACTGGAACTAAAAATGTTTAAGTAGCAGAATTTTTACTTTAAAACTGGCTATTTAACACATTATTTTTTGAGGAAGGAAGCGGCACATTGAAGCGGGTAATTCACAAGACGGGCATGCCTGCCAGACCTCGTTTGTATAGGCCAGACTGACTGACACGGTCCTACACTAGACAAACATCGCACAGACCTAATAAAAGCGAGGTCCGGCGGGCATGTCCGTGTAGTGAATTCCTCGCTTAAAAACTGTCAAAGCAAATAGTTAATAAAACTTTCTTGAAATATAACTCTGAACTTTGCAATGCGTGTTGCTTAAACAAATAAAAGCACAAACAAAGAGCACACGAATCAAATGTTATTTCTAAAAGCCTCAAGGGACAAAGCTTAACACTGCACTGATTGCAGAACACCCTGCCTAGCTACGGACCGCTATCCACATAAGGTGCACACGAATCAAATGTTATTTCTAAAAGCCTCAAGGGACAAAGCTTAACACTGCACTGATTGCAGAACACCCTGCCTAGCTACGGACCGCTATCCACATAAGGTATATACACCTGTCGTAGGCACATCTTTCTACAATACAAAATTGGTAAATATTCAAGTATTCTCAAATGAAAATTAATCGGCACGTCTTCAGTTATTACGTACAGAACGTGTGCACTGTATCTATGGTTGTCATAGTTACATCAAAGCTATTGAGACAACGACCTTGAAGTTCCGTTACGCAATTATATTTAATATAATTATATGAACATTTCAAAAAACATAGGTATGCCATGAGAGTAAAGCTCGATTTTTCTGTAGAAGCTTTATGAAACACTTCCATTTTAATTTTTGAACATCACTTCATCTACGGAATCAAGCCGGCGCGAGACACGTAGGTATATCGACATCACTCTAGATGCAGACACCCGCTGAGTAAGCCTAGTTACCTACAGCTCTCACGAATAATCGGGCATTCGAGCTATTTATAGGATAGATTCAAAGACGCGTAATACCATATGGGCCCACGTGACCAAGGGGCGATTGCAAAAGTATTATTACTGCCGCCTTGGTTGTTCCTCACTCGGTGCCCGGCTGGTGTCTCAGCACGACAATTGGTCGCGAGACATGGTAAAATCGATAACTGTACATATTCATTCAGTGTGCCCGAATTTTGTTTCGGGGGATACTGACGCGCGTTGTAGCCCCAAACTGTGACTATTTACTAATGAGCGTTATCATAAATATGTTCTAAACAATGTTAATTAGTCGCCTATTGCAGAGGATTGTGTAGGTACGAGGATAATGTAGCGTTATCAAATTTTCGGAACCGATCGGACGGCGGGAATTAATTTCGATGATGCGAGCAATTGTGTGGTGTGTTGTAGGTACTCACTTTGATGCTTATCAGCTAACTGTATGAGGGGGTTGGGTAGGTCCCGCCGCCTGTAGAAACACATGACTTTCGCCTCCACGTTGCCCGTTGCCGTTTTGTTCAGCTCCTCTATTCGCCGGATTTGGTACGGAGATTTCGGCGTCGTCTCAAAATAGACGCAATCTGCAACAAAAAAATTACAAATTTATTCATACTACATTACAGGGGATTACACTACAGGATTCCGTTCATAACGATGGTATGATAACTGCAAAATATTTCGACTATAGTTAAAGCTTTAATCCCATTATTTACGATTTTGGTGGCTTTTATTAAAACTCAGGGCATAAAATAATACAGGTATGACTGAAGTGTATGATGTGCATAAGTAAATAAATTACGTCATGGTTATGCCATTAATTATTTAGGGATATGTTTTAAAAACAAAATTAGTTTCATGTTTACCGACTATACGTTAATAAATATCTGTTAGGTTTCCACTAGTCAACTATTCCCTTTTTGTACGTGCCCTACATATTGCATCACTCGCAAGTATCCTACATCAATACATTAGTAATAATTACATCATAGCATTTGAACACTCGCTGGAATCATAACGGACATGGTCCAGCATTAAAACATTAGTGTATTTCAAAACAGAATTAAGATCTAGTGAGCGAAATTCAAATATTTTCTACATTTTGAATTGATATGTCAAATCTAGTTTTGGATCCTACAATTTCACAGCCGAGGCAAACATTATAAGAGGCGATGACGTAACAATTAAGTTTGCCCATGCAACTTGCCCGAAGGTCGGTCTCAAGGGGTGGCACCGTACGGTGTACGCACAAACAGGGCCGCCAAGCAAGGTCAGGATTCAGGATTAACGGTTACGTTAGCAGCTTGTTATTGTACCAAATCTGACAGAACTACTTTGACTCTATAAACATTGCCAGCCTTTTTAACGGCCTCACTGCTGGGGTACTGGGGTGCTGGGGTACGCTATGGATGGAAGTATCTTGGTGGGTCAACTATTAGTCCTCATACAAAAGCAACAACTATAGTCCTCATTTAATCACAACAATCGACTCAAAAATCGCGAGCAAATGGAACTGCTGATGTTTCAAAGTTTAAAGAAAATCGACGTCAAGTATACGAGTACGATGTACGGCAGTTCGACATACACGGTAGCGAAGTATGAAAAAGGTTTGATATATAAAAGCTCATAATTCGACTAAAGATGGATATTAATACAAAGATTTCTTGATGTATTAGGTTGGGGAAAAAGTCTTTTCGCATTATAGTATGTATAAACTTGTAATAAAATCTCTTTGGCTATACTATTTGTATCTGGCTGGTTTTGGTAACATTGAAAGTTTAAATTTTAAAGAACATAATTCCAAATTCAAATTAGGAAAATGTGTGATTTTCATTTGTTTTTCGTACCGCCAAGATGAGTGAATCTAATGAAGAAATTCGATACATTTTAAAATTTTACTACAAAAAAGGTAAAAATGAAACGCAAGCCGCGAAAAAAATTTGCGATGTTTATGGACCTAGTGCAGTGTCTGTGAGAGTAGCACAAATTTGGTTTAAGCGTTTTCAATCCGGAAATTTTGATGTCAAAGATGCACGTCGCTCTGGTCGCCCTATTACAGATAAAATGGATGCCATTTTTGAAAAAGTGGAGCAAGATCGGCATGTCAGTAGTTACGACGTAGCTGAAGAACTGGGAATTGACCACAAAACAGTTTTGGCGCATTTGAAAAAAACTGGGTACACAAAAAAGCTCGACGTTTGGGTTACCTCACGAGCTCACTGAAAGAAACCTAATGAACCGTGTACTCATTTGTGATTCTTTATTACGACGTAATGAAACCGAACCATTTTTGAAGAAGCTGATAACTGGTGATGAAAAGTGGATCACGTACGACAAGAACGTGCGAAAAAGGTCGTGGTCAAAGGCCGGTCAGGCTTCACAGACTGTGGCGAAACCCGGGTTAACTCGCAACAAGGTGATGCTGTGTGTGTGGTGGGATTGGAAGGGCATTATTCATTATGAGCTGTTACCACCAGGCAGGACCATCGATTCTGAACTCTACTGCGAACAACTGATGAGATTAAAGCAAGAAGTTGAGAGAAAGCGGCCGGAATTAATCAACAGAAGGGGTGTGGTTTTTCATCATGATAACGCTAGACCTCACACATCTTTAGCCACTCAGCAAAAATTAAGAGAGTTTGGCTGGGAGGTGTTAATGCATCCGCCGTATAGTCCTGACCTTGCACCTTCAAATTTCCACCTGTTTCGGTCTCTTCAGAATTCTTTAGGCAGTGTCAGGTTAACATCACGAGAGGACTGCCAAAACCACTTGTCGCGGTATTTTGACCAGAAGTCCCAAAATTTCTATAGCAATGGGATCATGTCCCTACCTACAAGATGGCAAAAAGTTATCGAACAAAATGGTACCTACATACTTTAATTAAATTTAAATAAACAATATTAAAAAATGTTTTGAATTTTCTTGCGAAGAAACTTTTTCCCAAACCTATTATTTTGTAAAAATATCTGCTTTGGAATGTTTGAAATTTTTTTCTACATTGCGAGGGTACCCGTTGGCTTACAACGTGAAGTGTAAAGGTTAGAAGAATTTCGGCAAGTTAATTAGTGTCTTGGGTGGCCGAGCGGTCAGGCACCTGCCCGGATAGCAGCGGACGCGGGTTCGATTCCTGCATTAAGACCATAATTTTTCGAAATTCTTTTTCTAACCACCAAAATATTTGTACTAATTTTTCTAACATTTATATAATGTTAAAATTAAAATCGAATAGTTTATAAAGCAAACCCAAGCTTAACCGAACGCACTGTATTTGTAAAAATATCTGCTTTGGAATGTTTGAAATTTATTTCTACATTGCGAGGGTACCCGTTGGCTTACAACGTGAAGTGTAAAGGTTAGAATTTCGGCAAGTTAATTAGTGTCTTGGGTGGCCGAGCGGTCAGGCACCTGCCCGGATAGCAGCGGACGCGGGTTCGATTCCTGCATTAAGACCATAATTTTTCGAAATTCTTTTTCTAACCACCAAAATATTTGTACTAATTTTTCTAACATTTATATAATGTTAAAATTAAAATCGAATAGTTTATAAAGCAAACCCAAGCTTAACCGAACGCACTGTATTTGTAAAAATATCTGCTTTGGAATGTTTGAAATTTATTTCTACATTGCGAGGGTACCCGTTGGCTTACAACGTGAAGTGTAAAGGTTAGAAGAATTTCTGCAAGTTAATTAGTATCTTGGGTGGCCGAGCGGTCAGGCACCTGCCCGGATAGCAGCGGACGCGGGTTCGATTCCTGCATTAAGACCATAATTTTTCGAAATTCTTTTTCTAACCACCAAAATCTTTGTACTAATTTTTCTAACATTTATATAATGTTAAAATTAAAATCGAATAGTTTATAAAGCAAACCCAAGCTTAACCGAAAGCACTGTATTCGTAAAAATATCTGCTTTGGAATGTTTGAAATTTATTTCTACATTGCGAGGGTACCCGTTGGCTTACGTGAAGTGTAAAGGTTAGAAGAATTTCGGTAAGTTAATTAGTATCTTGGTTGGCCGAGCGGTCAGGCACCTGCCCGGATAGCAGCGGACGCGGGTTCGATTCACGCATCAAGACCATAATTTTTCGAAATTCTTTTTCTAACCACCAAAATCTTTGTACTAATTTTTCTAACATTTATAGGTATAATGTTAAAATTAAAATTGAATCTGAGTATTGTCTTTTTATTTAAGACCAATCAATAGATTACATAAAGGTGCTGTCTTTGTGAATAAAATTGAGCCGCCCATCTAGCGAAACCGGTATTTTGTCAGTGTTAACAATCAAAAGTAACGTGATCACGTGAGCCTTAATATAAAACAAAATACATTTCTACTCAAGTGCCCGGTAGCAAAAATGTGTCTCGATTCTAGTAAGTATTTGAAGGCATCGTGAATAAAACATGTAATATATTTTGCTAACGTGGATGCTAGTTCACCTCTGCCTGCCCCTTCGGGGATATAGGCGTATTTTATTATGTATGTATATATTTTGATCCTTTATATGGCACTGTTAAATAGTTGTATGTCACTATAATTTGTGCGTTAGTGATACATTAAAAATGTATTAATGAAAAAAAAATGCATGCATAAATGATTTAAGCTTACGTAAAAATTTCTTAATCTATCATCATCACCAGCCCATGTCCTGGAATGGATGGAAGAATAAAGAAGGAGGAATGAAGGTCATGGATGTGAATGAGGAGGTGACGAGTGACAGAAGAGAATGTGACACAGAGAAAAAGAGGACATATTGCGCCAATCCCAAATAGGATGGGATAGGAGCAGGGCGATGATGATTACAAAGACCGGCCTACAGAATAAGCTTGAGCAGACCGAGTGTTTTCTCCCGATTAAAGAACAACACGCTACTACATAGAAAAATTATATGTTGCTGTCTACATTGTCATAGGAATAGCATAGGCTACCATGATCAATATGGCTCGATTGTATGTCAGTGGCAAATACGCTTCGGTTGATCACATCTACCTCAAGAAGTTAACTGCAGTATTGAGCGTTTTGAACGAATGTCGACTTATATTGTAAAACACGGTTACTGTCGCAACCTATTCAAGAGAAAATTACAACACGAACTAAATCAACATAGGCCACTCCAGCCAATTCAAGTGTTGAAATTGCCACAAATAATTTGCTGCCTTGTCCCCAGTTTCTCTGGTCGGATCGGTGCAGTATGTTTGCCCTTCCATTCATATCGGTCAGACGACATCAAGCCATCGCACCGCAAAGGTGCTAGTGATGAATGAATTTATAGATAAGAGATGGAACGGACCATGTCGAGAGACCGATGAACGGAGAGAGTGATTGGAATGACAACATTCCAATCTATACTGCTCAAGGTTTTGGCCTAGGTTTTACAGCCAGCCGCCTGCCTGATACTACCCTCTTTGGGTATGCTGTTGTTGACGGTTTGCCCTCCACCATTCGGGTGCCCCAAGGTGCTTATTGGTCTACACCGGGCAATCTCCCGGCTTTTACGACACCCATGGGATGAGTCGGGGCTGACCCATTCTACGTTATTCATTCGATCCCAGGCCAGCATAAATTTCGCAAATAATTGTATTTGAGCGTTATTAACCGGAACAGTAACTACTTACATTGTATACTTTCGGAATATTTACGAAATATAATGGAATTGAACCCACGACATTGCAAGTTCTTCATTATGATAATTATTACTCGTACAAAAACTCTGTAACTGTTAAATTTTCTGAAAGGCCGTCGATAACAATGCGACCAGGATGTTCCAATTCAAATATTGCTCTTTAAAATAGGTGTTCATGTTCATACGCAGCTGCTCACTGGGGTAACTCAGGTACTTATACAGACATTTGAGCTGTATAACGCCGCTGTCTTGTATCTCTGCCCGAGTGGTGGTTGGTAAATCAACGGCGATTACTTTAATCACTAACACTTATGCTGGATTTCTGTATACCTACTATTCTAACCGCCGCACTCAGAGACGTCAAAAAACGTTAATGAGTACTTAACGTCAAAAAATGACAATTCAAAACTAGTCGCTATTCTTGCCGGGTCTAGATTTGAATGAAAATTTTTGACATTAAATACTCATTAAAGTTGATGACATCTCTGAGTGCGGCAGTAAGGACCGGTTTTCCGATGAGGCACAACTATAACTGCAACATATTTTATCATGATGAGTGTGTCAAAACTATAAGTATAGGTACATTTCGACGACACGCAAAACGGGTCATCTTAGTTCTTAAGCCAACTAGACGATGAAATACTATGAGTTATACTTAGCATTTCATGGATTCACAGTGCGGGTGCCGAGTTCAGCTTGTGCAGCTTGGGACCTGTGCTTGTGACCTAATTATTATTGTAGGCTTACGGGGCTCCTTGCTCCCTAACAATGTCAACGTTCATCTTCGCCACCCCGATTTCTTTGCAAACGCATAACTAACTGAACTTCTAAAATGTGAGGATCAAGAATGTTTAACAGCTTTTCATTTAAATAAATAAGCGCAGAAGGGTACAGGGAACCCGAGGGGTTGCCAAGGTAAGTAGGACCGAAAACCTATGAAAAGAAACCATAATACGTCGTGGTCAAATCGCCCAACTGTCCATTTCACGACTTGCCTGGTAATATTTATTAAAATTAAAACCAAAATAAAGCTGCTAGCCAATAAGAAGGTCAGATTAGTTTTCTTGCGACCATCTCTACAGTGAAGCAATCAAAGCAAGCGATTTTCCACTGCAATGATAAACCAACACGTATAACAAGCGATTAAAAGATAGCCGTCAGTTTTTGGCAGTTCTTTCATAAGATAAAATGTCAAATCCGACGGTTAAATAATAATCGCAGGAGTTCACCAACACGTAAAACAAACGATTAAAAAATAACCGTATCATAACCGTATTATCTTTTAAGCGCTTGTTTTACGTGTTGGTGAACTCCAGCATTAAAAGCAACGATATTAAACAAATAGTCACTGATTAAGGATACTGCCACATTTAAAAAAAAATATTCAACGATCTGTCTACGACATAATATAGATACAGAGAGGCCGTGAGCTTCGGCGGAGTAGCATTTTGTACTTGTTTGTGCTTGGCGCGGGACAAAACTTCCGCATTCTGATTTACTCTAAATACGCATTTCTCAATACGAACTGGTCTGTCTACATGGCGACACGGTGGGGCATTACACCCAGCCTAGCTTTCATGCATAGGCGCATTGAATGTTGACTTTTTTTAACGTATTCAGTAGTCGCCCGATGGCTGCTGTACCCATGATAAACTCACAAGCTGACAATACTATTTCTAAGGAGGATCAATTAAAAAAATGTAGCACTATTGCTATTGCCCTAAATCTCTCCCGTGGGTGTCGAACAAGGCGACTAAGGATAAATCAGTGATGAGGAATGGGCAGCATGGGCGGCATTCATAAAGTGTGATTTAGAAATAAGTATAGAGAAGCTTTTTAAGAACCTTTAATAAATCATGATTAATCACAAAGTAGTATATACCATAATTCATAATAATTGCAGCAACGGTGAGTTTACACTATGGACCACACCCCCGGCGTATGCAGCAGCTTTTTTGAGCAATAGACAAAACTTAAACTAGGATTGACTAATAAGTAGCGGTTACTTTATAGCGCCAAATAAACAAAGTGTCGACAAACCGAGAAATGGTTAACTACCTAAAAGTGCGACAGTTGACGACATTGGTGTCAAATCAATACTTAACACCATGACTATTGTAAATAAAGCAGAACACAGATTAACAAGACCTAAAAAAAACAAAGAACAAGCCTAACTCGATTGCTGATGATAGCTATATAGCAATGCACTGCTTGCGGCTATAGCAGCCATCCTGAATTTTTAGGCAGTACGAATTTTGTGCTAAATTCATACAAAATCATTCGTTCAAAGTTATCGCTAATAGTTTAGGTAAATTTGGTGCGAAATGACAGCATGACGTCATAAACTATAGCTTTTGCTTTAGCAATCGAGTTAGGCGGTAGGCCCCCTGGGCCCGTAGTAGTGGCAATCGGTTCATAACGATAACGTGGCGAAGTTCGTCACGATCGGCCATATTACTTTGGTATCAACAGCGTCTTAGCTTGCGTTACCAACATAACTAGGACCTTACGAAGACGATTTTGGTCACGTGATTTCACGACGACTTACGTCAAATCGCATACATTTTGCTTTAGCAAACTTCGTTATCTTTGTAGGTGTGTTACTTTGTCTAGGCCCCCAGTGGTTTATATCGACTAAATACAACGACAACTATTGGCCCATTGACCGATCGTGTGTTTGACAAACATCCAGCGGGATCACAAATTTGATCGAAATGAAGCATCGATAGGACTGATAATAATGATTTTGCAGATCGCTTAAAGTCAACCAATTTAGCGCCATGCCCTCTTCTCTGCTCTTTACTCAAACAAGGGTGTCTTTGATGGACGACAAAATGGTATTATTATGCTATGGTATGGATATTAAGATGTGTCAATATTTCAGTGTTTGCATTTCGTCCAATTTCGTAATAGAGTTCAAGAATCTTCAACATTACATTCCATAGACGAAAACTCTTAGGATTCCATGGATGTCATGTAGAATATTTTATATGCGGTCATGCCTCTCATTTCAATTAAGTAAGTGTCGTGATATATGTATACATCTTAATGTTAATGTATACTTAAAAATGACAATTCCAGCCGGGTTTTTTTTTTGGCATTAAGTACTCATTAAAGTTAATTGACGTCCCTGAGTGCGGCTGTAAGTCACGCAAAATACTGACGTGCACGAGGTGACAATCACGAAACCCGTGGTACGATTCATACACAAATCAATTCTTATGAACACACGAGTATTTTTGGGATAAAAAGTAAGAAAAAAGAGAGAAAGAATGAAATCGCCAACCAATAGTTCTTATTCTCCCTGCCCTGTTCCCAGTCTATCTGGGGTCGGCGCAGCATGTTTCCTCTTCCATTCATATTGGTCAGACATCATCAAGCCATCCGCTCCCTTTTGATTCATATCATCCATCACACCGTAAAGGTGCTAGTGATGAACTAATGTTAAGGTTAATAACATTCGGTTGCATAATTAGTAGGTAAATTATTAACAAAACTCTGGTTTCGTTACACGCAAACACACAAGAAAAGTGTTTTTATTAATTGAGTCTCTTTTGTATTCAAAAGTACGTGGTAAAAATTGTCAAATTAAAACCGGGCATGTGCCCGTGAACTCCGTGAAGTTTATACAAAAACGGAGGCAGCATAGCGCCTGGGTCAGTGGCGCGGAACGAATGGCTCGTAACTGTACCTACCTACGGCTCCTATAGTTCACATACACATGGACAAATTAACGTAATACCGCTTACCGCACTCAGAGACGTCAATTAACTTGAATGAGTACTTAATGTCAAAAATATTTATTTAAAATCTGGACCATAGACCCGGCAAGAATAGCGACTAGTTTTGAACTGTCATTTTTTGACATAAAGTACTCACTAACGTTATTCGACGTCTCTGAGTGCGGCAGTTAGATTTTGATGGTTAGAAAAAGTTCGAAAAATTATGGTCTTGATGCGGGAATCGAACCCGCGTCCACTGAAAACCGGGCAGGTGCCTAACCGCTCGGCCAACCAAGACACTAATTAACTTGCCGAAACATTTTTACATACATACATAAATAAGTAAGTATAAGTGAACTAGCATCCACATTTCGCCAATTGTGTTAGGTCCCATGTAAGTAGGTGGCGAGCCTCTTGCCATTTATCAGGCTCAAAAGTCGTAGTACATTGCTAGGTGGTATAAGAGGAACGCTGATGCCCATTCCTCATCACTGATTTATCCTTAGTCGCCATATACGACACCCACGGGAAAGATTTGGGAAACATTTATATATATACATACATACATAAATCACGCCTATATCCCCGAAGGGGTAGGCAGAGGTGAACTAGCACCCACGTTTCGCCAATTATGTTAGGTCCCATGTAATAGGTGGCGAGCCTATTGCCATTTATCGGGCTTAAAAAGTCGCAGTACATTGCCAGGTGGTATAAGAGGAACGCTGATGCCCATTCCTCATCACTGATTTATCCTTAGTCGCCATGTACGAGACCCACGGGAGAGATTTGGGAAACATTTTTAACATTTATATATTTGTTGAATTTATGTATATGTTGAAATTAAAATCGAATAGTAATACCGTTTTTTTTAACATAGCCCAATGCGGCATGGCGAGATATTAAGCTTGAGCATCGGAGATGACCATTAAACACCTCCGTGGTAGTGGTTCACCCACCGGAATTAATCTAGGGGTCCCGGGTTCTTTGTAATTGTTTTGGTTGGTGGTAGGAATTCAAGTCCGCCGGGCTAGCTATACCTCTTATCAAAATCTATCGCCATAATAATAATGTTAACAGCATTATTGTGTTCCGACAATTTGTGATAAGATAACCAGTCCTTTTGGTGGTTTAGGGTTCCAGGTGAAGCTCGATTCGTTCTTCGACCCTTATCGTCACTTACCATCAGGTGAGATGAAGGGCAAGAGCTGTCCCTGTCTAGCGTTCAAAATAAACATTGTCAAATTTTGGTGATTAAAGTATTTAGATAACATTACCCGCCACGTGGTAGCAGCAGGGCAGAATACTCCACCCATACCTATTTCAAATTGGTGTTTGTCGAAAGAGGCACTAACTGCCGCACTCAGAGACGTCAAATAACGTTAATGAGTACTTAACGTCAAAAAATGACAATTCAAAACTAGTCTCTATTCTTACCAGGTCTATGGTCTTGATTTGAATGAAAATTTTTGACATTAAATACTCATTAAAATTAATTGACGTCTCTCTCTGTGCGGCAGTAAGAGATTTTTGAATCTGTGAAATCTGGACATTCTTCCCTATTCGGGGATAATTATTAGATAAAAGATAAAATTCTCACAACAGTGTTCAACTAGGTGGTTTAATTGATGTCAGTCAAGCAATCAACCATATAAACATAGCCAAATACAAGAGCGCTATGAGAAAAAACTACTTCCTTCAAGCACCGATCTCAAATTTTTCGGGAGAGAGGTAGAAAGGGCAGGGTTATAATAAACAGTTTAACTACCATTTGTTATACATATACAAAACATAGAAAGAGTTTGAAATGTCTGATAAAACCATAAGAATATTATAAACATTAAGTGTGTATTAAAAAACTATAAACATTCCAATGCGATGGAGACATGCATCCGGTTATTTATCCAGAAGAAGTAGGCAGATGTCGACATTTCGCCAAGTTTGTTTGGTCGTAAGTAATAGGGGGGTGAGCCTATTGCCATCCATCGGACACGTAAATTACAGAATATTGCTATGTAGTACAACAGGCACGTTTTGCCCGATCCTCTTCACTCATTGGAGAGGTGAATTAAAATTAACTCGTATAAAGATGAAACGAAAATTCACAGAAAGAGCATTAGCCTACGCCACCGGTACACATTTACGTCATTTATATTGTAAACTAAATACTGATTTATGTGGTATTTATAGTGATCTAATTCGTTATCAGGGCTGTATCCAAAATATTTTTCTATCACTGTGTTGTTACAACATTGAAATATGAGGTAGTATTTAGGAGAATGTAAGGATATGTACAATATACATAAAAATCACGGCTATTCATTCCCAAAGGGCTAAAGCCAAAAAATTAACACCTACGTTAATAGGTAGGGCTGGCGAGGCTATTGCCATCTACCGGGCGCGCAAATCGCAGTATATTGCTAGGTGGTATATAAGAAGAACGCTACTGCCCATTACTCATAGCAGTCTTAACCCTTAGCCGCCTTGTACGACACCCGCGGGAGAGATTAGGGGTGGTGAATTGTATTCTGCTATGTGCACCGACGCCACATTTTATTCGTAATCTGTTTTATTCGTCTTTCGACTTGTTTTAAGGATCTGCGCAGTGTTTCCTAAGGCTATCAGTGGGCAAATAACAAAACCGAATAGCGCGCATTGGAGAATGGTAGGTATTTAGACATATCGATGGGTAATGGGAAGAGACGCGAGCGTGGCTGAACGTCCCGGATACACAAGCAAGTTATAGGTAGTTATGTGGCGGAGTAAGTTGGGCATTATGTTGGGCCGATAGCGATGTTAACGCCCGTACAGATTTGCCAAGACTTTAGTATATTTTTGGAACGTGTCAATAAGTAAGTGTTGTAATTTTAGCACGGACACGTCATTACGAGAGAGCGGAGAATGATTGAATTCACCTCGGGGAGATTCCACGTGTACGTCGCTCCTGAGAATATCGGGCCTCTTATCTCGTTACATACCTATAGATATAATAATATTGTAGGTACCTAGTATACTCATTATCATAACAGAAGTGACATACCTACGTAATAAAAAAGTATAACATTAATGACCAAAATATGTAAATGAAGTACGCATCACAACGGAGGTTTACTTTACAGTGGAAATAAAATTATACATGTCCATGCATCGGAACAATAAGCAATGGTATGTATATATTGTTTTTATTTAAATTGTATCTTGATTTAATACTATAGATCTTTTTGCGGAGGGTTCTCTGTGGGCCAGCGAGAAAGTATTCATAAATAATTCACGCCTGCATATTAACATCCCCAGCAAATAATGTGAGTAAATGATGTCGATTTATATTGTCCAGGTATATCTAATATTATTATAAGTAAGTATAAGGCGACTTTTAGTCTTTTTAATTAATTTGTATTTTTGTTAATAGAAAAAACAATTTAAAGGCCGCAATTTGAAAATCTTCTTGAATATTTGAAAAATGGACCTCAACCTATATTGGACCTAGATTAGGTCTCGCTGTTGCATATAGGTAGTTAGAATGTATGAGATAAAGGTGCCTGCCTTCCTAGAACAGATAAGCTCATACCAAGCACGGAAATATCGAGACCTCTGAGACAGCCCTTTCTATCCGATTGCATAGATAGACTATCTTCATTCTTAATTTAGCTTTTAGTCCCTTAGTTTTAAAACATTTAGTTATTAATTTATAAAGTCTGATATCACAACAAAATCTTCATTTTAGCAGCAAAATATTTTTAATAAGCCAATAATGGCCAAAGGGTTCTTTATCGATTCTAAAATTCTAGGAATTCGCTAGCCTCGAGAATAAAGCGTGAAAAAGACGGATTAATCCGAACCTTAAGACGATTGTCTCCGTGCATGCGGATAAAAGCATCTTTTTCACTCATGACAAGGATTTCGGATGAGTGACAGTGACGGCCATATGCGAACGAACCCATTGGTCGAATGCAACGCTATTAGAATAAATGAAAGTGTTTAAAATGTCTTATCTTCTCTTTAAAATCTAATCTAATGTTTACTTAGGGGACTGAGCGACACTGCATATAATATGAATTGAAAATACACAATGTTCTTCACCAACATTGTAAAGTTGAGCTGATTCGTATCACATCTTATAGAATCGAAGCATTTGAGTGTGCATGGCCAGAAGTGATGTTGTAAGTGTTTTATTTTTCAAAAGCCCGAACGGACGTTTAGGGTCGGAAATTATGTCGTTGTTTTCCCACAGAACCCTCCCTACCGCCCCTGAGAAAAAGGATAAGTAATTTGGTTGAATCTAAGCACATCCCCTTAATTTAGTGGAACTTTCGACGATATTGGAATATTAAAGTTTGGCGTGTTTACCTTATCCCTTTACATCCGAAAATGTAGTATCGTATTTAGGGATCGAAAAATGTCGTGTAGATATTTTTTGTTGAATTTTCAACTCCACCCTCTAGAAGGGCAATGCCATGCATTTTTTACTAGCCTTATATCTTATTATTATATTATCTAAGTATAAAACTGAGGCACTGGCCTGCCCTATAGATAGAAGAAAATAGAGATAACCGCCCATAACCCACCACAGCCCTGTTGGTGAGTTAGAGGAAGGTTAAAAGGTTCGTTACGTACGACATACATACATACATAAATCACGCCTATATCCCCGAAGGGGTAGGCAGAGGTGAACTAGCACCCACGTTTCGCCAATTATGTCAGGTCCCATGTAATAGGTGGCGAGCCTATTGCCATTTATCGGGCACAAAAGTCGCAGTACATTGCTATTGCTAGGTGGTATAAGAGGAACGCTACTGCCCATTCCTCATCGCTGATTTATCCTTAGTCGCCTTGTACGACACCCACGGGAGAGATTTGGGGAGGTGACAATTGTATTCTACTCTGCCGTCACCACACGGCTATTTAACGGTTACGTACGACGAATATACCTTTTAAACCTTTATAGAGTGGTATACATTAGTTGCCACTATAATTTAAATTTTGTAAGTATGTTAGTAAAGACAACTAAATAATGGAGAGGATAAATATAATATTTTTAATGTTGATATTGTATGTATGTATAGCTGTATGTATGTACGATATAAGGTTAAAATCGTTTAAAAAAATTTGTCAAGTCTCATATTTGATTACCATGCACCACGACCACAACCCAAAGGTACTTTGTTGGATCTGGGAGCAAGTTGTAATATAAAATATTAGGAAAGATATAGGTATGCGGAGAAGCATATGTTTAGATGGATTACTAGTATGGAAAAAAAGTGACAGAAAAACAGATGAAACCGTCACTCTTAGGCCCGAGTTCACCAATACGTAAATCAAAAGATTGAAATTTAACCGTCAGATTGACATTTTATCGTAAGGAAGAACTGCCAAAAACGGACAGTTAAATAATTATTACCTGTTTTACGTTTTGGTGACCTCGGGACTAACTGCCGCACTCAGAGATGTCAATCAACTTTAATGAGTATTTAATTAAAAAAAATTTCATTCAAATCTGGACCATAGACCCGGCAAGAATAGCGACTAGTTTTGAGTTGTCATTTTTTGACATTAAGTACTCATTCACGTTATTTGACGTCTCTGAGTGCGGCAGTTAGTGTTGTAACAGTCATTATAAGAATGGATTACGGTAACGGAACTTACTGCCGCACTCAGAGACGTCAAATAACGTTAATGAGTACTTAACGTATATAAATTTTTTTGACATTAAATACTCATTAAAGTTAATTGATGTCTCTGAGTGCGGCAGTTAAACTTGCCACAGAATTAATATAATTGCGCGATGTTCGTCCTGAGCGTAAAGTCTGAGAAAGAGGTGTAAGGCGCGTCAATGGTATAGTATGGTTTCGAAAAGGGGAGAAATAAAGAGAATATTCCTAATTTTACCATGTGTGAATTTATTGTGTTAATTTAGAAAATAGACTATAACGGATTAGTTCATTGGCCATTTATGTATTGCTGTGTGGTGACGGCAAAGTAGAATAAAATTGTCACCACCCCAAACCTCTCCAGTGGGTCGTACAAAGCGACTAAGGATAAATCAGCGATGAGGAATAGGCAGGAGCGTTCCTTTTATACCACCTAGCAATGTACTGAGACTTTTGTGCCTGATAAATGGCAATAGGCTCGCCACCTATTACATGGGACCTAACATAATTGGCGAAATATGGATGCTAGTTCACCTCTGCCTACTCCTTCGGGGTTATAGGCGTGTTTTATGTATGTATGTATGTATATGAACACAGTTATTTACAGATTAAATATGTTCCTATTCTACAAATCTTTAATATATACAACACATAGTATTAATTTTGAATGTCATAATTTCGTTTTATTTACTACCTTATAAATATTTCTTAAAACCCCCACCTATCATCTAATCTAGCCCAAAGTAAGTAGCATAAGCACTTGTGTTATGAATAGTTGGATACTAGATGAATATACTTAATAATTATACCTACATAAAAACTTTTATAATATAGTACATAAACCTAAACATCCATGACCCAAGAACAAATGTCTGTGTAAATCACAAAATTTGCCCCTACCAAGATTCGAACCCGTGACCTCTTAGCAAATGCATTCTACTAAGGCTGGAGTTCACCTGCACTAAAATAGGCAATTATTATTTAATTGTCAGCATTTGATATTTTAACATGATGGTTAAATTTTTATTGCTTGTTTTACGTGTTGGTGAACTGTAGGCCTATTCCGTAACTTTTTTTGACAGTTGAAAGTGGATGGTCACCGAACTATTTACTAATACATTGCTGTTATCACAGGACAAGTGTCACAATAGCATTATAGTAAAGCAGTAATGGATAAGTAAATAGTTCGGTGATCATCACTTTCAACTGTCAAAAAAAGTTTGGGAATAGGCCCACTGGAGTTCACCAATACTTAAACAGGTGATTATCATTTAACTGTCATTTGTTGACATTACCATATGGAAGAACTGTCAAATTAATTGTAATTAAGTTATTTCATGCAAATGATATTGGATAACTTATAGTTTTTAAGATATTATACAACTTGCTACAAAAATACCCAAACATAAGAAATTACCTATCTGTGATAAATGTAAACCCTAGTATGATGTCATGTTTGTCAATCTTAACTGGCATAGACTATTATAAAGGAATGTATTATTAAATATTATAATAATTATAATACTTATTGTCCCGTTTTTCATTCTAATAGGTTTACAATCTCAAAACTAGAAAGCCATAATGCATTATATACTAATTTAGATAACTGTCATGAAAAAAGTTTCTTAATTTATTGCTAGTTAAGTACAGTCTCTTCTGTAAAGGTGCTAGTTAAGTCAGTACTAAGCCATAATAGATATTTTGAAACTTTATTATCAACTCAAAACACAGCTTGCACTACTTGAAACATATCAATTTTGTATTAATATAATTTTTTAATATATTCTTCAATGATTAATTGTTTCTCTCTGACGATATTAGGTATGAATGTAAACAGATATTCAACAGTATTGTTTGTGTTTTATTATATTTAATAATCACAAAAATGCTAGAACACAAAACTTCAGGAAGGTTACTTAATGAAAGTATAAATTTATAAAAGAAAGAATATTGAATCCGATAGTAAGATAAGAATTTGATCAATAATTTATCTGCTATAGGGAAGTTTGATAAAATTGATTTTATTTACCAGTAAACTCAAGTCGATACTAACTAGCATTATATGCTACTGCATAAACTGATATGATAATTTTAAAGCAGGGCTTGATACTTAACAGGTCAGTGAACTCTTACTTTCACACTAGCAAAGGCCAAACTGAGAGCAGTTTAAGTCTTACACAATACAAAATATTTATTTACCAACTGAATTGAAGCATTGGTTAGTTAAATTGGGAAAATAAATAAAATATTTATTTAATAATATTTGTCCAATCTATCTTAATTAATAGAAGAATAATATAAGAAAAATTAGTACAGTCAACAGCACTTCTATTAAAACAAAACTGTGCGGGACTGATAACAGAAATGGGAGTGGTGGAATAATTTTATTTTTATAAAACTCATTAAACAAATAGGTATCTTATTACAGAGCAATGGTTTCAAACTGGTGAAGTTAGTATTTCTAAACAAAGAATATATTACTTGATTTGTCTTTTCCTGAATCAGAATAACTTATGTTTGGATCAGCAAAATTATTGAAATTTTGATTTATTGAGTTTAAATAATTTAGAATTCAACATTATCCTGAACTGGACATTTTAATTTAATTCTTATGATTACAATTGAAGATAAATTTTTTATTTAATAATTCACTGTTGATATTTATACAAAACTACCTTAAAATTGGAATTGACACACTTTTGAAAAACATATACCTGTAGGTTTAACCCTCAAAAACAAACTGTAAATCGTGGGAGTCAGTCTAAAAGGAAGAATTAATTAAGATTCGACACAGCGAGCGCGGAGACCGCGGCACATGAGGCGCCCGAGGCCCCCGCGACTTCGCTATCAACTAATGCGGGGAACCCAAGCGCCGGCAACAAATACCCAAACAAACCGCAAAATCATCTCAAATGTAATTACATTTTTCAGAATTTCCATATCACTAGCGGTTGAAAACTTCCCGCGTGTTAGCAGTTATCCCCATAAACATCAAATTCCCACTCAAATATGTTTTGACAACATTCAGTATAACCTAAAATCTCATGTCAAAATCATCTAAACTTTATCAGAAAAAGCCAAAAATCCAAATCCATTAAAGAACAACTGAAGACAAATGATGTCTAAGCACCCGCACGCAGATACGCAACCGATACAATGATACCTAGATGCAAATGCTAATGTCCTATTTGACGAATTTTGGTAAAATAAATGTAGCTTTCCCTGAACCACGGCCAGCCGATTATGTATAGTTTGAAAACCGTACTGTTTATGTTTTAATGTTAAAATCAAGAGATAGAATCATACTGAACTAATGAATGTGAGCAATTAACCAAGGTATGACAATCAAAGCAAAGCACCGCTAGTCGGCTGGCGGTGAACCGGCGAAGCTACAACAAAAATAACCAATTATTGCTACTTACCGCCGACTCTGTACATATTCGCAGCCATTTTTATACACAATCACTATTCATTAACACTTAATTAATCTACATCTGACACAATTAATAACTATAACACTATGTAATTGAGCTTTGAACAATGTTTTTCATCACGTTAACTCCGGACGCCTTTCGCTGATCGCCATTTTCTTTCACACTACTAATTTGGCCAGTGCGCAGTCGCACTTTTTGGCATAAACTTCCTGCTTTTAAAACAAAGCAATGACATCTCATTAGTTCCGCATGGACAATTAATATCAAAAATGTTCTTGTTCTAAATTAAAATCCCAGTAATTTTACAAATATTGACCATAATTGAATTTTATTTTACTATGTCCTAAAAATAAAAAAAAAATACTTCATTCAATAACGTTCCAATACTACCGCGACAATTAATCCTTTGCTTTTTTTATTTTAATTACTCGATGTAATCAGAAATTTATCTAAAATGACTACAATAACTTGAATTTACTGTAAATTTATTGTGTAAAGACCATTAAATACAAACAAAAGCAAATAAATTTATATTAAAAATATAGTTTATTTTTAAATTGTGTTTGTGAAAAGGAACGCAATGTTTGGTAATCATAGACAGTGACGCTTTATTCTCTATGCCTTATTTCCATAGGCTAAACACCCAAAAAATACGTATTTAATTAGATTTATCAAATTTATATAAATTTAATTACCTTTTTCAGTAGCACAATAATTAAATATAAAAAGAAATAAAAATTTTAGATTTAATTTCGTGATACGTTTTCAATAATGACGTGGCTTATGTGACAGCTACAAAGTCTATGGTTTTTTGACAATTGCCAAATCAGCTAGCCAGACAGCCGTCTGGTATGATTTTATTTGCGATCTAACAATTAGTAGTTTTCTGAATGAATATACAGTTCTTTATGTAGTTTTTGTCTAAGTGTAAAAGTGTGTCGCCGTATGTTGTCCTGGTTTGTACAAAATGTAATTCGTACATGTACTAATCGACTGCATAACTTGATAGTGTTTCACAGTAATTTTTTTTAGATCGGCGATGTCGACTTACGAAGAATTCATTCAGCAGAATGAGGATAGGGATGGTATACGCTTCACGTGGAATGTTTGGCCATCGAGCAGGATCGAGGCGACAAGGCTTGTGGTTCCACTGGCCTGTTTGTACCAGCCCTTGAAGGAGCGACCAGATCTTCCTCCTATTCAGTATGAACCTGTAATTTGCACTCGAAATACATGTAGAGCTATTCTTAATCCTATGTGTCAAGTTGATTATAGAGCAAAACTATGGGTCTGCAACTTTTGTTTTCAAAGGAATCCAGTAAGTAACTATTTATTACACCTTAGACTCTTTATCTTCATATTCTAATTAAAAATAACTTGTTTGTCTTGTTGTATATGAGGAACCACAAAACAACTTGAATAAAAATTGACAATTATTCCTGTAGCCATAAATAATTAACTCTAATAAATTTACGATACTCATAAATAATCATATCCCAATAAATTATTGTTTGTTTATGTCTAAAAAACAAACTACTCTAGGAGGTTATAATATTTAATTACTTGTAATTTCTCATTTGCAATATATTATGAAATAATTACAGTTCCCTCCACAATATGCTGCTATATCAGAACAGCATCAGCCAGCAGAGTTGATTCCATCATTTTCAACAATAGAGTACACCATTACACGTGCTCAGGCTATGCCTCCTATCTATCTCCTGGTAGTAGACACTTGTTTGGATGAAGAGGAGCTTGGAGCTCTCAAGGATTCACTGCAGACGTCACTGAGCTTAATGCCTCAGAATGCATTGGTTGGTTTGATTACATTTGGCCGTATGGTACAGATTCATGAATTAGGTATGCTTATGGTTATTATTTGACTTATAATTGAATGCACTAAAATTTATTCAAGTACAATCTTATTAAAAGCTAACAATTCCTGGTTTTTATTACAGGCACTGAGGGCATTTCCAAATGCTATGTCTTTAAAGGAACTAAAGACTTGACAGCCAAACAGATACAAGAGCAACTAGCGATTGGCCGTGTTAATGCCCCAAACCCGCAACAACGTCCTGGTGGTCCAGCACCTACACCCCCGGCACACCGCTTCTTGCAGCCAGTCAAACAATGTGATATGGCTTTGACTGATTTGTTAGGTGAACTGGACAGGGACCCATGGCCATTAGGTGTTGGTAAAAGACCGCTTCGCAGCAGCGGAGTGGCCCTATCACTTGCAGTTGGCTTATTGGAAGTGACATACCCAAATACTGGGGCAAGAATCATGATGTTCCTTGGTGGGCCATGCTCACAAGGCCCAGGTCAGGTAGTTAATGATGAGCTGAAACAACCAATTCGCTCCCATCATGACATTCACAAGGATAATGCTAAATACATGAAAAAGGCCATAAAACACTACGAAGCATTGTCTTTGAGGTCAGCTACCAATGGCCATTGCATAGATATTTATTCATGCGCTTTAGATCAGACTGGCCTCTTGGAAATGAAGCAGTGTTGTAATTCTACTGGGTAAGAATTTTTTATTACATATTACTCTTACTATACTGCTGTTGACACCACATTAAAATATGTTTAAATGCTTGAAAATTTGGTATACAATCTCAAAAAAATAGAGATAAAAAAATTACATCCTGATATGAAACACAAACCTGCATCTTCAGCAGGTTTGTGTCTTGATATCAGTTTAATTAATCAGGAAATTAACTTGTAATTTTTTTTACTTAAAAATGTAAGCGAATTTCATTTTTCCAAATTTCTTCTTAATGACTTGATAATTTTTCTAACATTTATGTAATGTTCAATTAAAAAAAAATTTTTACAGAGGCCACATGGTAATGGGGGATTCTTTCAATTCTTCACTGTTCAAACAGACATTCCAGAGAGTTTTTGCTAAGGACCAAAAAGGGGATTACAAGATGGCATTTATTGGAACATTAGAAGTTAAATGTTCCAGAGAACTAAAAAGTAAATATAGTCATTATTTACAATGTAGTAAACAACATAAAACAATAATAAAAGTGACAGCATAACCTTTACAAATATAAAATACTTCTAATACTGTGGGTATTTTCCATCCCTATTTTAAGCAGTTAATTTAACTTTTAAGTTTATAAATTTTGTCAAATCGAAATAAATTTTCACACCTATATATCCTCGATGCGGGTAGGCAGAGGTGTACTAACACCCATATTTATTATTATAAATAAATATTTGAAAGAATATTGATATAATGACTGCGTTTTCTCTCCAAGACAATTGTTTTGTTTTATTGTTTATCCAAAGTGTCATATTTTTGACACCAATTTTTTCATCAATGAGGAACGTGGTGTATTTTAAATACATATTTGAAATATGTAATTATATCGGATTATTAAATGAATTGTAATTTACTATTCCAGTAAGTGGTGCAATTGGTTCGTGTGTATCGTTGAATGTGAAATCTGCAAGTGTCTCTGACCAGGAGGTGGGCATGGGTAACACATGCCAGTGGAAGATGTGCACCTTCACACCAAGCACAACCATGGGCATATTCTTTGAGGTAATGTGATATTATAATTCGATTAATTTCATACAGATGTAGAAGTAACCTCAACAATCTTTCTCAAATAAATGGTTACAAAGAAAAATAGATAGTCCTCCGCGCTGAAAAAATTACACAGAATGCAAATGCTGATGATGAATACACAGAATACATCCAGTATTCTGTGTAATTTTTTCAGTGTGGAGGGGCTATCTATTTTATGACCCCAACTTACCCCACTTAATTTTTAATAAAATAGGCAAGATCTGATAGTTAAACTAGGATTGAATCAATATGATATCGGCCTATTCAATCAAATTCTGGCGGAACCAACATCCGAATCTGGGAAGGCAGGCTCTACTGGATTTTGCCATAAATAGAGAAGATTAGATTAGAGATGTGCCGACTATGACTTGGGCCGACTAGCCGATTAGTCGGTTGGAAAGAGGCCGACTAATCGGCCGACTAGTCGGCCAAGCCGATCATGGTCATTGGTCATATTCAGAAATTTCCGAATTGGATTACGAACGGTTTCCATAATCTTCGTGATGTTTGACAGCTCTACAGTCTCGAAAATGATTTACTTTTACGCAATTTATTTCGCCTAAAAATTTTATGTGAAAAATCAACAATCAATCAATCGATCAAAACTTTCGCATTCCAAAGTCCAAACGTCTAAAACAAGAGCCATGGAAACCGTTAATAGAGCTTGTACACAAAACTGCGTTTTACCGCGATGCGAATACGCAACGCAGAAAACTACAACGTAAATGGCTGTGACGCGATTTGGTAGGGCAAAGCGGCAAAACAAAGAAGAATCAAATTGAAGAAATGCGCGATGCAAATAAATTCGCAAGTTCTTGCGATGCGGCGTGGGAGCTCGTAGATTTTTAGGATGCGGCGTCACATCGCAGTTTTGTGTACAAGCCCATCAACCAAACATAATAATTTATTATTAGCAAGAAATAATTATTATTTTTTATAGATGATAATAAATAAAATGAAAGTTAATTATTTTACTTTTAAAATAATATAATACATTGTCACAACCACACGTGGAAAACCACAATTACTCGCTCCCTTAACCAAACTTTTCAATAGTATCTTAAACACCGGAACCACCCCTACATACTTCTGTCACTCCAATATTATACTCCTCCACAAGAAGGGTGACAAAAGCGATATAAGCAACTACAGGCCAATTAGTCTTATATCCCACATATACAAAATATTTATTAAAATAATAGAAAATCGCATATCAGCTACACTTGACTCCCACCAACTACCAGATCAAGCTGGATTCCGCCCTTCTTTTTCCACCACCGACCATCTCCACTCAGTGAACCAAGTCATAGAAAAACATCAAGAATTCCATAAGCCGTTATATTTAGCGTTCGTGGACTACTCCAAGGCCTTCGACAGTCTTAGTCATTCTGCGATTTTCACAGCTCTTCGCAAACAAAACATTGACGACGTCTATATAAGGCTATTGGAAGTGGTCTACGTGAACAGTACAGCTTCCATTAAACTTTACTCGCAAGGTCCAAAGTTTAAAATAGAAAGGGGTGTAAAGCAGGGAGACCCACTTTCCCCTAAATTATTTACAGCCACATTGGAGGAGATATTCAGGCAGCTTTCGTTGCTTTGGGACACACAGGGCATTGTCGTCGGAAACAGAAGAATCACTAATCTTCGTTTTGCAGATGACATTGTCCTTTTTGCTCCGACTGCAACCAAGCTGCAACAAATGCTCGAAGACCTGAGCCGCGCAAGCCTCGAGGTTGGACTTAAGATGAACAGGACCAAGACACAGTTGATGACTAACAGCACGAAGCGTAGGGTCGAGGTCGATGGGGAGGATATACAATATGTTGATGAGTATCTATACTTAGGCCAGATAGTCTCCTTCGATAACAGGCAAGGCAAGGAAATCGATCGCCGTATCGAGAACGCCTGGAAGAGCTTTTGGTCCATGAAGCAGTTCATGAAGGGGGATCTCCCCCTCTCTCTCAAACGCAAACTCATCGACATGTGTATCCTGCCCGTCCTAACCTACGGTGCTCAAACATGGTCATTAACTGAGAATCAAAAGTCCAAACTCAAGGTTTGCCAAAGAGCAATGGAGCGCAGCATATTGGGCGTTAAGAGGACGGATCGCGTCAGAAATACCACGCTGCGCTCAAAAACGTGCATTACAGACGTAGGAGCTAAAACCGCGAAGCTCAAATGGGACTGGGCAGGACATGTATGCCGCATGCATCCAGATCGCTGGGCAAAAGTCACCACAGAGTGGTCACCTCAGGATGGTCAAAGGCATCGAGGTCGACCTAGAAAGAGGTGGAGAGACGATCTGGAGGCGTACTGCAAGACATGGACGGGATTGGCTCGGGATCGCTCGAGATGGAGGGCTGCGGGGGAGGCCTTTGCCCAGCAGTGGGATCTTATAGGTTAAAAAAAAAAAAAAAAAAAAAAAAAAATACATTGTCATCTTAAGCAAGTGCTTATAACGTTATTATTAATTCAATATAGTTTCCTAAGAAATGTTAATAAAATCCCGGTTTATGATGTAGAATTTGTTTTTGGTTTAGAATGCAATTTCTTTCGAATATTAAAAGTCGTAGAACAATCTATGTCATTTATGATATAGCTATATAAATATCTAGCCCTGCGAGGTTGGTGGGGTTTTACTAATTCTGTATTACATTTTATTGAGAAATACAATGACATAGAAAGTACGAAGCCGACTATGCGCCGTCTACAAAAGTGGCCGATTAGTCGGCTTTACCGACTAGTCGGAACATCTCTAGAAATACTATATATATATATATATATTATAAGCTTATTATAGGACTGCCTATATGGCATATTGTATAAACGTCCCTAAATAAAGAGAAGAAAAACTTATCTATTAATTGTTTAGTTAACTCTGGTGTGGTACAGGTTGTGAATCAGCACGCAGCGGTGCCCCAGGGTGGGCGAGGATGTGTCCAACTCATCACTCAGTACCAGCATTCGAGCGGTCAGCGACGCGTTCGAGTCACCACCATAGCTAGAAAGTAAGTTAAGGGCAAAATAGTTTAGGCATATAACCATCATTATTTTTAAATGTAATATTGTTTTTTTCTAAAGGCAAAGTGGAATTTCCATTAGGATATTAAAATCCTAATGGAAATTCCACTTTGCCTTTAGCCTACTCAAATGCATGAAAAAAAAATTCTTTGATTTGTGGGTGTTCTAGTACTCTAACCTCAGTTGGTGTGTTTGAATCCTTTATGTCAATGTAATTGCTTCATAAATGTAATTGTTAAACGTTGTTCATTCATTGATCAGGCCAGAACATTATCATGATATGGTCAGTTTTGAGTTGGCCATTTTATGAAATGCCACCATTTCATGAAGTGATCAATTCTGCGATCTGGCCACGACACATACACTTATAGCCTGTCCTTCGTGAATACAGTTGGGGAGACGCGGCCGTGAACCTGCCCCACATAGCGGCCGGGTTCGACCAGGAGGCGGCGGCCGTGGTGATGGCGCGCCTGGTGGTGTACCGCGCGGAGCTCGAGGACGGCCCGGACGTGCTGCGCTGGCTCGACAGGATGCTCATCCGCCTGGTGAGTGCATACGGTGTTTGAAATATTGTGGCGTATTTTTTTTCGGGACAAATGTTATAACGTGCTGTGAACTGACCCCGTATTATGCAAGCCGATTTCAGTTGCACTCGTCTACCCGTCTCTCTCACTCATTGAGGATAATAGCTGAGTGTGAGAGTGACGGGTAGACCAAAGCAACTGAAATCGGCTTGCATAATACGGAGGCTGGTGACGGTAGATCAAAATACAATTGTCATGTACAATTGTCTTACAAGGCGACTAAGGGTTAAAACAGTGACGAGGAATGGGCAGCAGCGTTGATTCCCCTTATACCTACCAAGCAATGTACTGCCAACTTTCGTCCCTGATAAATGGCAATAGGCTTGCCACTTATTACATGGGACCGAACCTAATTAGCGAAAAGATCACCTCTGCCTTCCCCTTCGGGAATATAAGCGTGATTTATGTATGTATGTACGTGTTCCCCCAACAGTGCCAGAAATTCGGCGAGTACGGCAAGGACGACCCCAACAGCTTCCGGCTGTCGGAGAACTTCAGCCTGTACCCCCAGTTCATGTACCACCTGCGCCGCTCGCAGTTCCTGCAAGTGTTCAACAACTCGCCCGACGAGACCACGTTCTACAGGTGAGCACACAAATAATTAATAATTTTTGCGTTTAACTAAAGAGCCGCAGCTTCACATCCAAAGTTGGCTAAACGTGGGTGTTTAATTCACCTCTGCCTACCCCTTCGGGGATATAGGCGTGATTTAAATATTTATGTATGTATGAATGTAACCATTGTGGTGGTAATGGGCTTTTAGCGTTCTACTATACATCAAAAAGATTCAATAAGGTTCCTTTTCCCCCCGCAGACACATGCTGATGCGCGAAGACCTGACGCAGTCGCTGATAATGATCCAGCCGATCCTGTACTCGTACAGTTTCGGCGGCCCACCGGAGCCGGTTTTACTAGACACGTCCTCCATCCAGCCCGACCGCATACTGCTCATGGACACGTTCTTCCAGATCCTCATATACCACGGAGAGGTAACGTGAGCTGCATATACCGCTCTACTTTCTTTTTCTTTCTCTCTTGTTTGTTGTTTAATTTTTTTGTAGTTTTTGACGTATTATATTATATTAAGGGCCTGTTTCACAATATATAGCCGTGTGGTGATGGCAGAGTAGTATACAATTGTCACCACCCCAAATCTCTTCCGTGGGTGTCGTACAAGGCGACTATGGGTAAATACAGCGTTGGGATAGGCAGCAGCGTTCCTCTTATACCTTGAAATATACTGCGATTTACGTGCCCGATAAATGACAATTGACTCGCCACCTATTAAATGGGGACCTAACATAATTGACGAAACGTGGGTGTGGGTGCTATTACATCTCTATAACCCTTCGCGTAAAAATAAGTGTGATTTATGTATGTATGTATCTTTTGTATGCAAATTTGACTTGCAACAGCGGGTCCCAATATTCTATCTACAGTCAAAAGTATGCTTACTAAATTTAGTTGCCTGGCATTTTTTTGTTATATAACGATAAATAACAGAATTTGCTAAGCGCCTAAGCTGTAGTACGTCTATCTTCAAAGATAGAGTATTGCACTGACCTCTATTATAGCGTACTTGACGCTGGACTTAAGGTTGTCATCCAAAAAATGATGCCATTCGATTATCGCCACCTTGGCGCTGATGGCACTGGTGTATGAAAGTAAACGTCCACGGAACTAATATTAGAGATGCATTAGTAATGTCAAATACAACCAACAAAGGTCAAATTTAGTACCCTTGCCGTTCGAGGGGCCGCTTTAAATCGGCACAAGAAACATTTGATATTTTAGTAGACGTATTCAGTGCAGCGTACTTGTATAATAGAGATCAGTGGAATATTGGGACCCGCCGTAGATGTATGTATGTTAATGTTCCGCGAATGTCCATTCCAGACCATAGCCCAATGGCGCGCGCTTCGCTACCAAGACATGCCGGAGTACGAGAGCTTCGCACAGCTGCTGCGCGCGCCGATAGATGACGCGCAAGAGATTCTGCAGAGCCGGTTCCCCGTGCCTAGGTACATCGATACCGAGCATGGAGGCTCGCAGGTCAGTGTCATATAAATCTTTTCTCTGCCCTGTTCCCAGTCTATCTGGGGTCGGAGCAGTATGTTTCCTCTTCCGTTCATATCGGTCAGACGTCATCAAGCCATACACTCCCTTTTGATTCATATCATCCATCGCACCGTAAAGGTGCTAGTAATGTATGAATGTATAGAAATTAGACGGAAAGGACCATATCAACAGACCGATGAACAGAGAGAGTGATTGGGACAACAATATGCCAATCCATACTGCTCAAGGTTTTGGCTTAGGTTTTACAGCCGGCCGCCTGGCTGACACCAACCCTCTTTGGGTAAGCAGGTAAGTGTCATATAAATATTATTTGCTTATTGCAGAACTCGATATAAATTTCATTTTATTTCACACTTTATAGCGCAAAAAGAAAAAGTCTCTAAATTATTAATTGTCCTCAATTTTTTTGTTGTATTGATTTATTAATTAGGAAAGCTAAGATTAAAATTCGTACAGAAATATACATTTATTAATCAGATAGAATAGATAATTAATTACAAGCTTTCACAAATATAATTAGGTAGGTATAATTACAGTCATGTTTACATTGTTAACAATGCTCACAACTATGCAGACAATTGATGTTTATAGATAAAATAAAAGTCAAAATTGACATTAAGCTAATAAAATATGCTACTACTATAGTAGTTAGTAGGCTTGGTTTCTCTGACAATGACACAGTGAATGACACAGGTTTTCCATGTCTAGCATCTTGTCGGTTCACAAGAAAAACATACAAGATATCAATAAGCGAATTTTGATTTTTAACGGACTCCAAAAAAGAGGTTTTAATTAGGTTGTTTATTACGCTTTCATTCTTAAGTAGTTTCCACGCTGCGTGGTCTGGACGGCAGCGTTTTAGTCGCCAGTATTCTCTCAAGCATGTCGTTGACCTTCTGCTGCGTTTTGAGAAAGTTTCTGAAGTGGGCGTCGTCATAGTTCGCTTTTGGGCCATTCATTGACACCTGTTGCCTCGGAATCAGCTTCAAAAGTCCGCTGTCGCATTTGTCTTCGTCATTGTTAGTCCTTGCGTCATTGTTGGTCATTTTGTCATTGTTGGCCCATGCGTCATTGTTGGCCCATGCGTCATTGTTGGTCCTGGCGTCATTGTTGGTCCATGCGTCATTGTTGATCCTTGCGTCATTGTTGGTCCTTGCGTCATCAGTCGAATCGTCAACCCTTTCCAATTTTTCGTGGAACCGTTCCGTATTGTGGTGACGAAAAACGCCGACTGTTATGCTGTCGTCGAACTTGTCACCTGGATATAGAGCCCCATTTTCCTTCTCAGCGTTATAATGACGCTGGTCTTCTAGGAGTGGTTTGTTTTTATATTTGTGCCCGACACTCGTGATAGTTGTAACGCCATACTTTGGCTTTGAATTTATATTTTCTTGCTTGTAGTTTCTAAAAGACGGTGGGTTGTTTTTATATTTGTCACCGTCACTCGTGCTAGTTGTAACGCCATAATTAGGCTTGGAATTTATATTTTCTTGCTTGTAGCTTCTAAAAGAACCTGCTACACGTGGCTTGACAGAAATTTCTGCTGCTCTAAAACGGTGTTGAGTAAGAGTTTGCGGCTGCGCAGGATTCTGGCGGTATTTCTTGATTTTCTCTCGCAGCGTTTTAATTTGGTCGTCGTATTCTTCTTTCGTGTGGTGGTTCAGCGTCCAAGCGCGTTGTCTTGTTGGAGCAGTGGTCACGATTATGTTCTGGTGTATCAACAGCAACGGTTTTGACATGGGCACAGCCAACGGTGGTATTTCACCGGAGTTGGTCTGAATGATTGGCGCTAGTAAGGGTCTCGGAGTTTTCAACGGCTTAGGAGCATTGTCTCGTTGTATAGGCAGCTGTCTTGGTGATAACCAGTTGACGTTTGTAGGCATTTCGTAAAGCGAGTATTGTTCAAATGGTAAATCTGGACGATTCGGTATTTTGTAAGGATAAATCATCCTTTTAGGGATTTTTTTATGCTCCATGGGTTCATTATTAATTCTGTGGCTAGGAATATACTCCGCGTTGTAGGCCTTGTTGTTTGTTCTGGTGATGTTGTTTACCTCAGTGTCTGTGGTTCTAGCTGTGCTAGAAAACACCTTCTCCTTAAATGTTTTAAACTCGTCTATTAACTTGGCAATATTCTTAAGTACTTGACTTGTCTCCTCTGTGTTGTTTGAGTTACTATTTTTTCTGGATGCTGAAAAGAAATTTCACATCTATTTATTTTTAATTTAAGATTCTAAATAGTATATATTCCAATATTTGTGACCGAAGTCAGCATTATAAGTTTAGTACCTGAATGGGTAAATAATAATTTATACAAAATGGTGGCAACTGCATAAATACATTCGTAAGACAGGCTTCTAAAGTGTCAAATTGAATCAAGTTGAAAGTCTTTCAAAAGAGCCAGATCAAGAGGACCAGAAACCGACTGGTATGTATGAAGACATTAATGAGATTGGATGAAGCAAAAGAAGTATGAAAGGATCGTAGCAAGTGGTAAGAAGTGATCTTTGCTTTTTCTACCCCTGTGGAAATATTATATTCTCAAACCAACCTGTAGTAGGCCGTTGTGTTGTTGGACTTGTTGGGCTAAACGGAAATGTGGAAGTGTAGTTGTAATGAAAACCATAAATTATTTTCGGTGTGGTAGAAGCTATTTTTGATTCCAAGTCCTTCAACACGCTCGCCTTAACTCTTTCCGTTATCTCCTTAATAATGTCTTTTGGAAATAATTTCATGTCTTTATTCATATCACCTATTATTGGTTGCGCCGCGTATTGTTTTAGACTATACATTTGATGCTCTAAGTTTGGATGGAACATTCTTGAAATGTTATTCTTTGTCGGAGCAGTTTCGTTAAGTAGTATATGAGATTTTTTGAGTTGATCGTTAAACAACAGTAGATCGTTTATATCTTTTATAAGAGGTTCATTATAAGTGGTTGCTACGTATTTGTCTTTTGTGGCGCTTATGATAACTGCTTGTTGCGGCATACCGCTGTTGAAAATTCTATCTGATTTTTTATAAAATTGTGATTTATTTTTTATTGCGATAGGATCGCTATCCTCTACTCGCAATTTACCCTTTGAAACTAATTCAAATAATTTTTCAATCTGTCCAGCCAATTTCGTCATATCGATCGTTGGTGTGGTTAAAGGTTGAATTGTAACTGGAAGTTTTAAATTTTCGTCTAAATATTTTTTGAGGAATTTATTCATGTTTTCCATCAGTTGAGGCGATTTATCGATGTCAAATTTTGCCGTTGTTTGTGTTTCTTCAATCGTATAATCTGGTGTTGTATGTCTGATTAGTTTCTTGGTTGTCAGAAGTCTGTCATCTTCAGATTTCGGTGTGGCAAATTTTTTCCATAATTCAATTATACTATCAAGATTTGGCTGGTTTTCATGTGTTTTCTTATCATCGGTATCTTTAGCGTTTGTAATAAATTGATTAACTAGCGTGGCATTAGAATACTCATTGGTGATTTTGTCAAATGTAGTGTCTTTGTTATTATCATCATTAATAACCGTACTGGTTTCGATGCTTGCCGGTTTCTGGTTATTGATGAAAGTTTTCAAGATGGCTGACAATTTGTTTGGCACACCTATCTCCAATACTTGAGTAGTAGAGGCGTCTGGAATGTTAATTATGTTTTAATGCTTAAAAATAATAAGGAATTAGTAAATGTCATATGCTTACTTTCTATTGCGAAATGTGATGGCGTCATAGCATACAGTTCTTTATCAATCGTACTGTTTTCACTGGCATTCTCCTTTCGAGGTTTAGACTTGAGGCAATCTTCGCGCAGTTTACTACAATGAGAAAGAATGGATTCATGACTCGAATTAAACGAAGCATAGTCGACTTGGAAAAAAGTTTTAGTATCAAAATAGGTATCATTACACCAAATAGGTATGACAGATCGAATGCCAAATCATAGGCATTACAAATTACACAAGAAAATATCAAAGGCCTGTTGACAGAAAGATAGAGTTGAAAAATTTCATATATGTATAAGGGTGTATCCTCACGCATAACAGACGTGCGCGGAATGCCACTCTATACTGTAAGTGCAGAAATATATAGTGCTCTGGTACGCTCTTTTATCACACCTTAAATGAATTTGATGCATGGATAATATTGGATATACATATACGCTTCTAGAATCACATTCCCTATTTTATATAATCCATTCAAACCAAATATAATTAACGGATTAAAATACGAGGAAAACATTAATAAGGAGCTGACTATAGTGGCATAGCAGCAAAAGCGACTCCTATAGCATGGGTCCTTAAATAAGAAGTTAAGAAGTGAGGGTGTTAATACACCTCTCCCTACATTGAGTACCTAGTTAAATAGACGTGATATACCTTTATTGAAAAACCGCTAACTCCATATGGGCAAATTTTTTCAGACACAATTAAAATGTAATTAAATTACTTTCGAATTTAACTTGAACCAAAAAAAAAATGTGGAGTTGCAATGAAATGAGCACACCAGCCAGGTTTGCTCATTCAATATCGATTATAAAAGGAAAATCAAGCAAACTCAAACGGCACTCACTCGTTATTAAAATTATCGATGTTTACATTGTGCCTCTGCAACTTCCTCAGCATGTTTACATCCAAATCCTCCTTTTGCAATCCACTCAACCACAGTACACATATCAAATCTGAAAGCGAAACACTGTTTGGGAAACGTTCGAACAACTTTGCTCTCTATGACACTGGACACAAGATTCAACCTTCGTCCCGCGCTACAGGCCGTCGTTTTTTTTTTCTCTTATCTATTTACAATAAACATGTGTTATTGGAACCTTTTCTGTGGGTTTTTGTGGCCTGAGCGTGTGTGAGTGTATCACGTAGGAACGTACATGAGATTGCGAGCGCCGCGACCACTGCCCGACACAGCATTGTGTCGCGTTATCGTAATTTTCATTGTTGTAGCTTGGCGGCTATCGCGTGTGTGTGTGTGTTAAATTTTTTTTATTGTCAGCCACTCTCAATGAGTAATTAGGCTTGTTACTCACTTGCGAATTCTGAGTACAAGTTTTGGCGCCAGTTAATGCAGAAGTGACGGAAATGTGCGTTTCATATTATGTTATAGCCAAAATTCTTAGCCGGTTACAACCACTCTTGACTGATTTCAGGTTTTAACAAAGTCAAATCTTAAATCGAGAAATTACCAGTAAACATTTTTTTTTGGAAATTATTAAAGTCTGAAGGCGCTCTAACTAGCACGCTAGTTAGATCTTACTGTGGTAAAATGTGTGTTCCAACCATTTTTTAAAGTAATAGTTAGTAATTTATGTTGTATTTGTTCCAGGCTCGATTCCTTCTGTCCAAGGTGAACCCGTCGCAGACTCACAACAACATGTATGCCTACGGAGGGGTCAGTATTATTCAATCTAAGTTATATCTAACATCATTGATCCAATCAAATTTAAAAAGAGACGTACCATATTTTTTTACCTTAGCTGTGCATTTAGAAAATCTTCTTTAATGTTTATAAATTGAAGGTCTATTTAGGCTAAAATTTTGTGTAAAAATGTTGCTCTATTAAAAAAATATGATACAGAGTTTGCTTTTCTGATGTACGCATTGCCATTAATTTCATTTCGTACGTAATGCTTTAATTTTTTTAAACGACTATAATTTTACTTGTTTAGAGCAAAATTGAAATTTGTTCGCGCATGTTTGAATGATCTTTGAGATGGCATGTGTATAGAATTTTGTTTGCCATGCCTGCATGGTTTGATATTTTTGTTTTTTTTTTGTTCCATCGATGTTTCGGCGATGTCCAGGCGATGCCGATTCCCACAGCGGTAGTGTTTTTCTTTTCTTTTTTTTTTATATTAACAATTGAGGGCTTTGTATGTGACACTAACTTGTTCTTCTGTGCGACAATTTTATAATTACATTTTATATGTATATTTTTTATTCTGAATTTTATAGTATGTGTTATTTATATATCTAATATATTAATTATATTAACACAACAACTTACAAACATGCCAATGGGGGTGATGGCATTAGAAAATACATAATTATGTATATTATAAAATTGGATTTAAAGTCATGATAAATATCCAAACGACTTGTTTGTTTGATAATATAATGCTGGAAACATGAAAGATCTGAATGACGATCCCACAAAAAAATGTCACCTATCCTATTGTCTGTATACCTACTTATAATGTTCGCTACTCGCACTTTTCACGTGCAATTTCTAAGTTACCTTTTGATTCTGTGCTCATCTACTCAACAGAATTCGTATTGCCTTTATGTTTGTATGTTTATTTAGCAGCGCTTCAAGATTTCTGCACGACCACTATTTTACGTACCTATCACCTATATTTCAATATTTTCATTTTTGTAAGGGAGCGGTGTTAGTTTTAAGTTAATTAAGGGTTAATTAACAAAAGAAAGACCTTATTATTTAATATTATAATGACTGAAATGTAACCCGAACCAACAGTTAACCACTAATGTGATAAGTAATTGCTATTACTTAGTTTGGAGTGGAAATAATTATTTTTGGCAGTTTAGATTTATGTATAATATGTAGTCACTCGCTGCAGGGAGTTCAGTAGCGCTTAGCGCGCTCGGCCTGCGTTTGCGCAAACTAGCAATGTTGGCTACAGCCGGCCGATGATATTAACTCCTTAGTTTCTCTGGGCTTCGTAAGGCACGTTCCGCCGTTTGTCCATATATTCTTCCTTCGAAGCATGAGTGTTCATTCATCTATGCGGGGTACGTAAATAGGCGTTATTACCTAATGTATGTGTGTGTATTAAGACACTACATAAATCACGCCGGAAATACATACATACATACATAAATCACGCCTATATCCCCAAAGGGGTAGGCAGAGGTGTATTAGACACCCACTTTTCGCCAGTTAATTTAGGCCCCATGTCATAGGTGGCGAGCCTATATCCATCCATTAGGCACATCATCATCGCCCTGCTCTTATCCCATCCTATTTGGGGTCGGCGCAGTATGTCCTCTTTTTCCATTCTCTTCTGTCACTCGTCATCTCCTCATTCACATCCAGATCACACCTCACACAATTCATCCATCTTTTCAGTGGTCTTCCTCTACATCGACATCCATCAACATTCATGTCCATAACTATCGGGCACTTAAATCGCAATATATTGCTAGGTAGTATAAGAGGAATGCTGCCCATTACTCATTGCTTTGTTTACCCCTATAGTCGCCTTGTACGACACCCACGGGAGAGATCGGTGTGGTGGCAATTGTATTCTACTCTGCCGTCACCACACGGCGTAGGTAATTTCCATTTCATGAAATGGTCGGCCACATCATCATTTCTATGATCTGGCCACGACATAATATAATGTATATTGGGTGATAGTTCACCTCTGCCTACCCCTTCGGGGATATAGGCGTGATTTATGTATGTATGTATTAAGACACATACATAAATCCCGCCTGAAATACAAACCACCAGAAGCGTTTATTATAACAAATTGTTATTGTAACAGGACGGTGGTGCGCCGGTGCTGACTGATGACGTGTCGCTGCAAGTATTCATGGAGCATCTCAAGAAGTTGGCGGTCTCGTCGACGGCCTAACACTGTAGGGACCGCGCGCCACAAACCGAAGTGAGGTCGGAAATTGACCCCCAATTGATGTATTCTCTCGCTCGACCAATCGAGCAGTCGTCAATGCGACGCGCGAGTTTCTAGAACCCATTTGCAAGTTTTCAAAAAGTCTATTGTTCTCCCTCGAGGTCGGTTGTATGGCTTAGCAAAAGGGGGCAATTTTTTCGTGAAATGGCAGGTATTTTTGATGTCAACAAACTGTTACACTGTATGCAATAAGTCTGATACCATTCGCGCTATGCACTCCTTAGATGCATTAAAATGTGACGCCCATGAAAAATAAAACTAAAGTAATGGCTGTATGGGCTAGATTCCTTTGCCTTCCCTGAAGTGTTTGTTTGAGTTGTGGCGTGATTTAAGTGATGTATTGCCGAATGAATAAAATAGTTTCGCCATTTTTAGATTTTTTGCATTTTAATAGAAATAAAAACTTTTATGGCTTTTATGGCTATTTAAAGAGTAATTCTTTATAACATTGAACGATTTTCCAAATATTTTTCAATGATATTCCAAGTTAACCAATTTAAATAGACACTGAAAATTTAATTGATTTGATTGCCGAGGTCAATGTACGATATCACTATAACTTGTGGCGCGGGTCTTATAGTTCCACTCCACGCAGTACTTTTGTCGGAATTTCGAATAATTAAATTCAATAAATATATTAATATTATAATAACAATGGTGGCAACTTTGCATTATTTGAAAAAAGCATACAATAGTAGATGCTAGCTGCGTCATATGAAGACAATTCATTTACTTAAACAGTACAATAGCAATAACGTAAAGAGATGAAACCACATTTGAATTCAACCACATCCAGAATTATCGCCATTGTAGTTTGATACTTGTAACTGAATATTTTGAAGTGGATTTTAGACATGCAGTACTGTAGGTGTTTTGCAATTTAAGTTATAATATATTTTCTACAAAGTAACATGTAAATTAAATATTATGTCATTAAATGTTTATGAAATTGTATTTACGTTTCTTTATGAGCCTTTAGTACATTCTTCAAATACGTATATATGTTATTGTGTACATAATCTGTATATCCAATTATCTTGTTAGATTAGGTCAATTAAATAAAACACATTGTATTTGTTATTTTTTTTGTAAAAATATTTTATAATTGATTTATTTTTGTATTACATTGAATAAATACACATTAATATCCACATCTTATTCCATTTACTATTTGGTAACAATTCAATACAATATTTACTTAACAATTGTTTTAAATTAGAGCTCAGTGGCTTAATTGAATGATTGCGCAACATATCATGCATTTCAGTGCCAACTTAAAACTAAGCTACACCCGTAAAGAGTGAAGTTTTTTAATGTAGACTAGTTTAAGGACCAATCAAATAATAACAATATTACGCTAACGCTAACACAGCTGGATATATCCGAAGAGTTTGGTATGGATTTCGACTGCGCGTATTAAAATAATCCTTTAGTCTATAACCGTTTGTACCCACCCTGACAAGAATATTGTCAGCGTTTTGCATAATGGCACATATAGCTATCTAATAAAGCGCATTTTCACTTGGACATGTATTGTTATCGATACCAAGAGATGGTGTCACAAGGGTGTCGTTATTTTGTTTTTATAATCTTAGTAATGACGTCCTAATTATAAACTTATGCAATTAGGTATGACGTTACACATCAATAGTCTGTAGTGGTGTAGTTACTAAAAAAATATTACAAACTCAATGGTGTCTTGGACAATACATGGACATGCAACGGAGATAATCGTATTTATTATACGGAGAGAATCTCAAATTCCTCCAATTACGTTTTGGAAAGAGGAAGAATAATGGAGAAATATGAGAGTCTATGGTAGCCTGAAAACCACTGACATCTATGAATTTCCATTGATAATTGTTAAAGATAAAAAACAAATTGTACTAACAACATTTAAAAATGTCTGATTGTAGCTACAAGCAATGATTAATCAAGCTTACAAACACCTATTAATTCTAAACCTACCCCCTTCTAAGACTATTCACCTAGAAGTATTATTAGATCGTCGATTGATTTGCGATTAATTATTTTGTCACACCTGACCAGAAAGTGGCATTTTCCGTCCGCTACGCGTACTTGAAATAATGTCATTAGATGCTGTAGGTACTTACACCGTGCTTTTTAAATCAGTAAAAATCCTTTAGAGTACAGAAGTGCAACCAACAACTTTTACTAAGGAGCGACATCCGGCGAAACACGGGTGTTGAAACACTTCTCCTTATGGGAGTAGGTCGCGTATTATCCTATGTATGTAAGACATTCGCAAACAAAATCAGCTCTCATACATTTTGTTTGTGCACGTATCAATACTATTAGTATGACTATTTTATTATTTGCGATTTTGACGTTGTTGTCGACCCTAATAAGAGTCGCCAGTATAGATTGTCACTAAGTATTTGTACTAATGAACGTCTTTTACTTATCTGACGATAAAATACAAGCGTGAAAACAAACGCTTATAGATTAACTGCAGACCAATTTCGCGATTGCAATAAATCTGATAAATGATGTAATCGTTCAATTTATCATATTTATTG
Organism: Cataclysta lemnata; assembly: GCA_963931975.1. Taxonomy (NCBI): domain Eukaryota; kingdom Metazoa; phylum Arthropoda; class Insecta; order Lepidoptera; family Crambidae; genus Cataclysta; species Cataclysta lemnata. The sequence continues at coordinate 3,333,385 of OZ008355.1, read as the reverse complement.
CAATCGCGAATTTGGTATTATAATTATAGTTCTGACCCGCTGGTAACTGTGCTTAAAACAATAATATCGAGAAAATATTATTTATACTATAAAGATTTTTTTCGCATTCGCCTCCATTCTACACTTCATTGTTGACGATGTCCTTTGACGATTGTTCGGCAGTGTTGCTAGGAATATTAAATAGGTAATTCCCAATTCTGCCGCGCTGAATGATTATATTTTTATTTATCATCTAAAACCTGGATATAAGACTATTGGCCACTGAAAGATTAACACGTACAATGTTGCCAGATTGTTGTATCTAAAAAAATGTGATGTGATAGATAATCACATTGGCATTATTTTCTACCACGACGAAACGTATCTACTGAATACATATAACAGCCTCATCTATTTACTACGAATAATACTAACATCCGATTTAGAATCTAGAAAACTAAAATGTTTGTCCTAGTCCATTTCTTTATACTTGCATTCTGTGTTAAACAATATGCAGACCATTATAATAAAAGAGGTGTATACTTAACATTGATGAATGATGAATTTTCTTCTAAGAGATGTGACAGATGTAAAAAATATACATAGACCGGTATCGGGCACATTGTATTAATTTTCTCCGGGACACAATTTATTTTTATCAACAGTTCTTGATGCGATAAACCATTCAGCACACGGGTCATGCGAAGATCAATAAAGTGAGACCGGTTACTATCATTTACTTTGTTATTCTCGGGTCCACCCCTCTAGACTAGTGACCAATCTATTCCAACAAATAGAATACAAATGTATGAAACTGACGTATTACAACGAAAACAACAAGGCGACCGTCGTGTCAAATATGAGAGAAATTGACATTTGTAGTGTAGGTCCCCTGATCTATTCCTATTTACCATCATTATGACAAGATTTCTTGCCCTATACAACCTAATCTACCAATTTTCAATATCACATATCCAATTCAGCCATTTATCGCTTTGAACAGTAATAAATCATCGAGTATTTGACAGTTCAAAGCGATAAATGGCTTCATCATATCTTGTTTAGGTGGTCATGCTAGCCGGGCTGGGCCTAATGTTTTTCCCAGCCACTTCTTCACATGGTAACCAATCTCCGCCAAATCCCTTAAATAATTATATTATACTCTAGCCTACTTCAGAGAAACCTTCAGGACGAGTAATTTACAAAAATAAATTCACAAGAATAAACTTCTACCTCTCCGTTATTTTGTTTATTGTAATGTAAATGTCATGTCATGTGTTTAGTTGGTAAGCCTTCCAATATATATATAAATACTGTCTACTTTGCTAGGAATCCATGTAATTCTTAGTTGCTGGTCAATAAAACTACCTACATAGGTTGTGACGAAACCAATTAGCCCCAATAAAGCTAATAATATTAATTAAAAGTACCCCTTTGTCTGGCCAACCAGTGAAATGAAGTCAGTAAATTTTGGGACCATTACGGCCGCCCGGATTGCGGAGGACGCGAGTTCGATTCTCGCATCAGGCCATCATTGTCTCTCAGTAGCTCACTGTCACAGTCAATTTGTGCAGTTAACAAAAACAACGCAAGACTTCGGATTTCCTTGAAGCAAACTGTCAAGTTTCCACAGTAGATTTTTTACTAATTATGTGAAACATTTCAAAGTTGAAAACCAATTAGTGGATTTCTGACAGCCATGGTGGTGATATGGGTTTTATATTTGTTTCTTTATGCACCAACAGTAAATTTATGTCATTAAGTTAAATGGAAAGAGAAAAAGCCACTCCTGACCAGCCTCTGCTATGAAATTTTGATAAGCATAAGTAATTTACAAGTTGTAGTCAGTCAGGTATTTGACCCTATAACAACATTTCATAAGTACTGGGCCAAGGTGGATTTTAAAAAAAATATCCTATTACCTACGAATTCAGATGTGAGAGTATCAAATCAACATAGGTGTGCAAAAAATATAAATGAATATATGGTAAAAAACTCCACTTAGATGTATAAAATATATGACTGCGTATATGAGGCAAAACAATAAATAAATACAATCCACAATGCAAATTTTCATATAAACGGAATGTTTTAAATATGGTTGCCAAACCCTCTCTTATCTGGACCTCGGTGAAAATAATGTAACCTACACATTAGTTCCAATTAATTTACCTACCTCTTAAATGTGCATGTATAAAAATATAACAACAAAAATTATCCTACAACCATTAAATTATACGAAACAAATACTAGACACACCCATTTAACTAAAGTTAGATAAATATTCACTAATATACACACATAGTTCTAAGCTTTAGTCCATAGAGCATAGAGAACTCATTTTTTAGTAATAAGCCCATAGATAATGATAGCAAGCACTATGGTCAGTATATACTTGATGTATACGGTTCAGGAGTTTGTTGGTCAGTTAAGGAAGCGGATGGACATCTTCTGCTCGACATCGGTCCTTTCGAGAGCATGGCAGAACTCCTCAAAGCATATCATTTGGTCATTGTTGGTATCTGCTTCCAAAATGGTTCGTTCTGCAATACTTGTTAATTGCTCCTCACTGTAATACAAAGAAATATAAGCAAATACTGCATGTATTCCACTCTTAATATATTGAATCATATTAGTAATACAAAATATTTACCTAATATTAGCTCCAACCATCATGTGCAGAATAGCAAGTAGCTCATCTCTAGAAATCTTGCCATCATTGTCCAGATCATACATGGAGAAAGCAACTGAAAAAATAAGTTAAAGTTTATTTTTTAAAATGGCTGCTAAAGATTAACTGTATTACCAGGATAGACCAAATATAAGTCTCAGTTCTTAATTTAACAAATTTCTTAGTTACACTATGCCCATTAGTGGGAATCAGGACCATCAAATGACTGGTAAAGATAAAGTTTAGTTATAGTTGTAAAATTTATTTGCTAAAGGGCCTGAAGGCAATTTTTTATTCTTATAAATTTGACATAACATGTTAATAATTAGTTTGGTACAAACATATAGATGATTACTGTACTGATTAACACTTTTACTCTTAAATCTGAAGGACTGCAACAGCAAAGTCATATCTTATCTGTCAATGTGCATAAAATACCTAGTGATTTAATCATGTTATTTAAAGTTTAAACAATAATATATTGTATCAGTTGCCACTTGGCTAGACACCCAGTGGTCCCAGATTTCACAGAGACCCAGTGGTCACAGAGTGGGATTTTTTTTACGATGAGCACAGTTATGATTGTCTATATACTATGTTAAACATTTATTACAATTATATTAAAATTTCATCATCTAGTATCGATGATACAAGTACTATGCTATACACTTTGGGCTTTAGAATAGGGAGTACAAAAATTATAAATTATTTACTTTTTTATTCATACTTACACCTGAGCTTCTCCTCTCGGCTATTCAATTTGTTTTCTCTGGTTTTCCTAATAGGCCTGAAGTGAGCAAGTACTTTCATGAACTGCAAGAAGTTGACCCTGTCATCGTGGCTTTCAGCAAAAAAGGAGTGCACAATGCGCTCACTTAAAGGATTGATTGCTAATTCTGGGATTCTCAGAAAATCATCCCGGGAGAGTGTGCCACAATCATTTTTATCTAGAGACGAGAATCGGGAGTAAAGTCTCTCAATTTGATTTGGAGTAACTAAAATAGAAAATTTGTTATTAATAAAAATATTATTAAAAAACAAAGACAAAGTTGTGTAAGCAAAACAATTACTCTGATTGAGTAATTGTTTTGCTTACACAACTTTGATATTATTACCTTTACTAAACTAATATTGTTTTATATCAATAATAATGAACAAACAACGTAGAATGGGCCAGCCCCAACTCATCCCATGGGTATAGTGAAAGTTTACTTTTAACTAAGGGAGATTGCCCGGTATAGACCAATAAGTACCTTGGGGCACCTGAATGATGGAGGGTAAACCACCAACAACAGCATACCCAAAGAGGGTTGATGTCAGGCAGGCTGCTGGCTGTAAAACTTAAGCTAAAACCTTGAGCAGTATGGATTGGAATGGTGTCATTCCAGTCACTCTCTGCATTCATCGGTCTCTCGACATGATTCGTTCCGTCTCTTTTCTATACATTCATTAATCACTAGTACCTTTACAGTGTGATGGCTGATATGAATCAAAAGGGAGTGGATGGCTTGATAATGTATAACCGATATGAATGGAAGAGGAAACCAAACATACTGCGCCGACCCCAGATAGACTGGGAACAGGGCGGGAAGAGGAAGATGTAATATATCTATTTTACTAATCTGATAACACAAAAACACAGTAAACAAAACACCTATGAAATACTTACATCCTGTTTCGTCTTGAATTTGTGCTATATCTTCCTCTCGGAGTAATAGTGATGATTTGTTGCCCATTTTAGATTAACCTTAAGACACAACACGACCTTTTGCTCTGTAAGTGAACGATAATGCGCGTTATAATCTCTGCAAATGTAGATTTCGATATTCTAATTAGTCATAGTATATTTTAGATTAGGATATAAATGTATAGCTTAAAAATCAACAATAAATACAGAACCTGGCAAAACTAGAAAGAATGAACTGAATATTAACTTTGTTTTTATCTTTTTATTACAAATGCATGCAGTGAGATATTTTGATTTGATGACTGAACTGACTGACTGACTTACGTCAATAACGTCATGCACACTGATATACTTTGAAATTTGACAGCCTATCTTTGGATCCTAGAACATACAGCCATATCCCATTCATACAAAAAGATAGATACAGCATGCCATGAGTTTTATTTTTCTTAAATTTTACATTAAAATATATGTGTCACATATTTAAACGCATCTAAGGAGCGCTTGAAATCGTAAATCAAATGGTAGATAACTCCCAAGGTCATGATGGTAACTGATGAGGTATTGAAGACCACTATACAACACTTCTATTTCAATAATTGTAATTGAACGTCAACACGAATCCTTATGCATCAAAATAACACCACTTTCACTGCACAAAGTCCATTATAAAACAATTATTAAATGATTAAAATAAAAATCTGACTATAATTGAAACTTGTGATATATCATATGCGCCAAAACCCCGTCAGTCATCCACAGAAAATACGATAAAATTTTAATTGTTTCCATGAGCAGACAACGGATACCCTGTTCATACTACCAAAACTTATAAAAGGTAGATAGATAAAATACACAAAGTGCATCTGATGAAATTTAATAAATGTAGTGTAAAAAAAGCTTTTATATTAGATACGTGGCTTTAAGTATTTATAATAAAATAATTTTGAAATGACCGTGAGTGTAACAGTATTTCACAGCCCCATAGCCTGAAAGTTTTCAGTAACTAGGCAACTGTGCAGACATTCGCTGAAATTGATTTCAGTTCAGTAAATTTCGTATTCTTGTTTTATCTAAAAGGTGAATGAACTAGTGCCATTGCCTATATTAGTTGTTAATCGAACATTGTTGTATGATGAGTTTAACAGAGAAAACTTCAGATGCAGTTTTAGAAAAAAAATCAAACATTGATACATTAGATCCAGTGTTAGAAGTTAATGAGAATGGAACAAGTGAATTATTCGATCGACCTCACGAGGAAGGGGAATTTCAGGAGATATCGCCTAAAATTTTTGGTTTGATAGATGTTTCGGAGCCCCTAACAGTTGAATCATTGAATAATGCTATTTATGAACTCGGAGTTGTTAATTTATGTTGGCCAGACATTAATGAGCTTGTATTTGAGCCTCGTACAAGTTTTCCAAAGAGTTATTATACGAATACATCCAAAGAACGACTTTTACTAACTTACGCTGAAAACTTCAGGAGGCAATACAATTTTTATTATAAACATAACGTACGGAAGCCGCTGTTGCTACAAGTTCCCAATGAGTGTGGATTGCAGGTGTGATATAAATTATAATACTTAATTAATTTAACAAATTCAAATTGTTTATTGCTTGTCACATTACATTAAATACATATGGTGAATGGTATTATAACATAGGTTAACCTTTATCTTTTTAGGGCCGTGTGGTGACGGCAGAGTAGAATACAATTGTCACCACCCCAAATCTCTCCCGTGGGTGTCGTACAAGGCGACTAAGGATAAATCAATGATGAAGAATGGGCAGCAGCGTTCCTCTTATAACACCTAGCAATAGCAATGTACTGCGACTTTTGTGCCCGATAAATGGCAATAGGCTCGCCACCTATTGCATGGGACCTAACATAATTGGCGAAACGTGGGTGCTAGTTCACCTCTGCCTACCCCTTCGGGGATATAGGCGTGATTTATGTATGTATGTATTAACCTTTAACTTTTAACGAAGTTTTCATAAAATAGCCATAGATGGCGGTAATGTCCAATATTGTTGACCTATTTATTACATGAACTAAGTGTAGGTATTATTAAAGTGAGGTATAATATTTTTTTGTATATTTATTTATCCATAGAAAATGGTGTGTACTACTATCCGTCCAACGAAATTATGTTATGCCGACACAAATACTTGGCAGGGATTAGCCGCATTGGTTTCGGATTATTTCGACTACGAGCCCCTCTCCAAGCCAATGTTGCACGTGAGTACAACACTTTAATATTTTCCTACTGATTACTTGATACATAACTGAACATTATTATTAATTCGATTCTGCGTTATGCGAGTACCTCTTCTTTGGAACTTGCGTCGTTAATACCATAATCAATAGATGGCGCTAGTAGGTAGGATCTGTTATTTTCCTTTTTTCACGTTTTCGTGTCCGTTGATTGAACTTATTGCGGTATACTGAAAAGTAAACTAGGGAAAATAAATAAATTTGATACAAACTTAATACATAGGGAATTAATTATTTTAAGTATTAGTTTAATGAAAGTCCTATTTATTATGTCGAAAATCTATCTAGATCTATTTTCGACAAAACCGTATTTTTTTCTATCATTTATTTCGACATTTCACCTTTCATTTAGTAACCTATTGTACAGCTAAATCTTACAACCGCATAAAACACTTCGATATATGTACAAGCAACTAATACGGTTAAGATCTTGCTTTAAAGGAGAAAAGGGAAAAAAGAAAAGAAAAAAAAGGAAGCGATTACCTACCAATCGATTAATGAACACTTCACTTTTTAATATTATTAAACTTTTTACTTTAATAATTTCATTAATGTTATCTAATGATGGGCATAAAAATATACTATTTATTATACAATGACAACAATTTTAAAAGAAAAATGTGAAATCCTTTTTAATGACATTAATCTACCTACTGTTGCTTATTTTATGACCTGACGAATTTAAACGCAGCCTGCGTTTCAAAAAATTAAGGTGCTTTTCCACCAGAGATGTGCGAGGATGCGTTGCGAGGAATGTGGTTGAGAATAGTCAATAGAATCAATCCAATGTGCATGCCTAGTAAAATGGAGTGATTCTATTGGTTCTGCACAAACACATCCCTGACACATATCTGGTGGAAAAGCACCTTTATTTTTGTCAGAGACTAATTATTGTGTTGTCATATGAATTAAAAATTATGACCGTTTGGTGACAGCAGAGTAGAATTCAATTGTCACCACCCCAAGTCTCTCCCGTGGGTGTCGTACAATGCGGCTAAGGATAAATCAGTGACGAGGAATGGGCAGCAGCGTTCCCTCTTCTCTTCCAGCCATAGTTGGCGAAACGTGGGTGCTAGTTCACCTCTGCCTATTTGCATGATTATGTATGTATGTTAATAAAGAATTTGTTATTATTATATTAGGTATACGTATCACCACTGAGTGGTTGGTACGGTACGGGTCTCTTCGAAAACATGTATTTAATTAACTATACACCACGCTAGCCCTATTGGGATAGGGTTTTGATTCGAGTTTTCAATCTCCTCGTAGAGTTACAGCTACAACGAAATGTCAGTGTCCTAATCTGTGTCAAACTTTACGTCAATCACTTCAAGGTTGGAAATAGATTGGAGAAATTTGACAATTAAATGTAATCTAACCTGCGAGCTCCACTCGTCCAGTGGCGACATAATCATAAAAAATACTGTTTATGTCACACCTGACCATAAAGTGGACTTTGCCGCCCGCTTTGAGTACGGAAAATCCTACTTCCTGGCCAGGGGGTGACAAAAACTATGATCTTACCGCGGCCAATAAAAAAGAAAAGCTTCAGATCGCATTTTAAACGATAATTCTCATCATCATTATTTTCAAATACTTTCGATCTAAAACATTCTGTTTTATCGCCCTGGTATATCTATTATTTTATTAAAAGTAACTTATTAGCTTTTTTGTTAACATTTGACTCCTTGAAAGAAAACAACTTTTACGGATAAGACTCGCGTATAATTTGGTGTTTGGCATATTAATTATTTAACCCGACGCCGTGGCCGTGGGACGTGGAGGCAAAGTGATCGAAACGTCGGGTGCCAAACACCAAATTATACGCGAGTCTTATCCGTAAAAGTGGTTTTATTTCAAATATGTAGTGCTCGTGCAAATATAAGAAAACATTATTTGACTCCTTATTAATTTCAGTTTGGTTAAGGAAATAAAACCAGCCTTTTTTAATTTTCAATCAAGTTTAATCGTTCAACATTTTCGAGATCACAAACTGTGACAAGAGAATCATTTTATAATCCAATTTTCAATTTTGTACAAAATATCTTCTCTCGAATAATTTTAAGTAGAGCTAATACAATTAACATGAAATGCAAATCAATATTCCCATCTTCAGTAGAAAGGAGATACAATATTTGAACTTTTAGCTAGTAGGTAGACATTAATTATATTATACTTTATACAAACGCCGTGACGAATGGACAAACTCTTATAACATTATGATAATACGCTCTATTCATTAGGAATGTACTTACAATAATTAATAATCTCTCAATAATTTATAATTTTGATCACAGTGTCCTTAACTGTTAACTTTAACGTATTATACAATTCCGCGTCGAGACATCGAGAATGTCTACAATATAAAATACTGAGCAATAGAAAACAATTACAACGCAATAGAGTCATCTATATCTTAACAATATTACCTTGTCCGTACGATTGGCACACCGAATACGATCGCGTCCCTTCTATATTTGGTATAAGATCGCGACGGGCACACCCGCACCGCCGCCGGAGAGGGCGCGTGACTTAGCATTACTTTGACTTGAGGTAGAACACAGGGATCCGACTATCTAAAGTAGGGTACAACTAGGAATGTAAACTTCAAATGGCAACATACAGCTGTACTATTAGCCTAAACACGTAACAACGTGCAGGGGCGCGGCCCCGGCCGGCCGGCGCCCTGCGCTCATCCGCCGCCCGCCCTCCGCAGGGGCGGCGGCTCGCTTACCGCTAACTTAACACTAGAGGAGAAATAACGCATAGCTTTCCTTTTAGAACAAAGAAATGACGCAAATTTGGCTACACATATCACAAGTGAACGCTTACTGGCGACGTCGTAACAATGTACACGTAATTGAAGTATCCCTGTAGCGAGCGGTGCGCGGCGGCGGCCTACTTGCGGCGCGCGGGGTCCGCGTCGTTGGGGCGGCGCGCGCGCAGGTTGTGCAGCAGCGCGCGCAGCTGGTGCACGTGCATGCGCGTCACGCTCGGGTCGCCGCTCGCCTCGAGCCACGCGAGGAACTTGTCGCCGTGCGCGAGCGCGTCCGCCGCGCCCGCCTCCCACGCGCCGCTGCCCGCCACCTCCGCCTCCGCCTCCGCGCTGTTGTTGTTGAACAGCAGGTTGTCGAGCACCGTCCGCGCCTTGGTCTGGCTCCGGCTCGACTCGAGGCTCTTCTCCGCGAGCGGCTCCTTGTTCTCGGCGCCGAGCTCGGGGCTGACGGCGGGCTCGGCCACGCGCGGCTCCCTCGCGCCCTGCTCGCGGATCTCCTCCCTCCTGTGGGAGTGGGTGGTCGACTGCACCGGGCTGGTCGCGCCCCTCTCCTCGTCCGGCTTGCCTTTGGTCAGGTGCGAGTACAGGATGTTCTCGGGCGCCTTCTCCTTCGGGACCTGCGAGGCCGACTTGTGCCTGTCCTCCGGCAGCGGCATCGCGCCGCCGAACTGCTTGTAGTACTGCCACAGCCACGAGTTCCTGTTGTAGTCGAGGTGCGAGTTGACGGGCGCGGCGGGCGCGACCGGCTTGGGCGCCAGGCTCGGGTCGCTCTTGCCCAGCTGCAGCGAGTGCGCGGTCGTCGTCTGCGCCGTGAGGTCGAGCATCGCCTGCTGCGTCTTGAGCCAGTACCAGAGCGTGTCGTCGACCGGCT